>JAANYP010000596.1:233317-408629 GCA_020465985.1 Centrapalus pauciflorus | reverse complement strand
ACCTTAGGACACCAATTACAAATTTATGACACAATAAATTCTTACCTCGCAAGATTATCTGATTATTTTCTAGCAGTTGTGATCTCAATCTCAAAAGCATATAAAACTTGAGTCGCATCTGCTAGAAATGAAATTCTCTCATATGCACATATGATTGACGTCCATGACTAAAAATTACATGTTGTAACTTTTATATATATATATATATATATATATATATATATATATATATATATATATATATATATATATATATATATATATATATATATATATATAGATTTAGGTTCAAGTGAGTACCACCCATTATGCAGCGCACCAGGAGGTACCAGTCTCAAAAGTATTTCTTTTGAAATTTTTTTTCATGAACATGTTTTAATTAACATGATGAAGATCATATGTGAATTTCACGCAAATTTGAAAACTCTAAGTGCATGAAAACACGCATCACATAAATGTGAGTTCACATGTATTCAAAATCATGTAAGTGTGTGTTCACATCACTTTTTAGGAGCTAGGAGATGTGAATGTATGTGAAATTTACATACGATCTTCATAATGCTAATTAAAACATGTTTATGAAAAAAAAATTTTAAAAAAGTTTTTTTAAAGGTGGTACCTTCTGGTGCGCTGCATAATGGAGGTACTCTCTCGAACCATATTCTGTATATATATATATATATATATATATATATATATATATATATATATATATATATATATATATATATATATATATATATATATATATATATATATATATATATATACAATTTTTTTTTTTGGGTGAAAGCTACTTGTAGATTTAAAACAAGATACTTTTCCGATATGATTTAGGAATGTATTGGTTATTGATTTATTATGTTTGGCATCAATGTATTACAATATACATACAGAGGGGTTTAAATAAGAACTTAACTTTTGTTAGAAACCGAAAGACCAATTTAAAATTTTATTTTTTTTCGTGAATTTTTTTTTCTTAATCAGTTTATAAACATTTACGGTTGTTTTTCAAAAAGATATTTTTTAGTTGATACATAATACATGGAAAAATATTTTTATATAAATTTCGTCTTTATACACAACGTGATATATTTTATGCATTAACAAAAAGATATTTTAAAATAAAAGTTTGTATAGATTAAAAATAAAAATATTTGTTCTAAAAAATCAATTTTTTGATGGTTCCCCCCATCGTCCGATTTAGCAAGTTTGCTATGAAACCCTTTCATTCATTCATATATATATATATATGGAGAGGTTCTTTTAAGAACCTTAAAGATGGTGAGAACCTAAGAACCTTTTAGAGTCCTTGGATCAAAAGGGTATTTTTGGAATAAAAAATATTATCTTTCTCTCTCCACCTTTTTCTATTGTATGCATCTTTTTTTTCACTTTCTCTCTCTTACTTTTTTTTTTCATTTTCATTTTCTCTTTCTTTTATGAGAATTCATTTTAATATTAAAAAAACGGATTTTATAAAAAAAATAAATTTTTTTCTATATAAAAAATTATTTAATTGCTAAAAAATTTATTCTATATAGAAATACTATGTGTCTAAATGTTATACAATTCTATATCTTTTTATGTAGATTAACATTACTACTCATAATATATGTAGAATGCTATATTTGTTATATATTTCATATATTTTTATGTTTATTATACAAATCTATATCTTTTTTTGTAGATTAACATTACTATTCATTGTGTTTTTGGTATATTTTATATCAGTTGCATACCAAGTGTTCGATAAAATGTCTAAATGAAATCTTATTTTTTTGTTTCAATGTGTTTTTGGTATATTTTATCATTTAATCTACGTAGAATATATAATACTTGACATTCTACGTAGATTGCATTACATTCTACGTAGATTGCATGTCATTCTACGTATATTGAATGTCATTCTACGTAGATTGCATGACATTCTACATAGATTGTACATAGATTGAATGTCATTCTACGTAGAATACATGATACTTGACATTATACACGACATTCTACGTAGATTGCATGACATTCTACGTAGATTGCATGCCATTCTACATAGATTGAATGTCATTCTACGTAGATTGAATGTCATTCTACGTAGATTATACATAGAATATGTTCGTCGATACTCTACGTAGATTGCATGTCATTCTACGTAGATTACATGTCATTCTACGTAGATTGAATGTCATTCTACGTAGATTGAATGTCATTCTACGTAGATTGCATGTTATTCTACGTAGATTAACATTTTTATTCTATGTATTTTTGGTATATTTTATGTCAGTTACATACCAAGTGTTTGTTAAAATGTCTAAATTAAATCTTCTTTTTTTTTGTTTCAGTGTGTTTTTGATATATTTTATCATGTAATCTATGTAGAATATATGATATTTGACATTTTACACAACATTCTACATAGATTGCATGTCATTCTACGTAGATTAAATGTCATTCTACGTAGATTGCATGTCATTCTACGTAGATTGCATTACTATCTACGTATATTGTATATAAAATATGTTCGTCGATACTCTACATAGAATATGACAGATTCATTTTTCAATGTTTTATAATGAAGATTATTTGTAAGATATTAGATATATAAGAATGTAAAAGTTATTAGATGTTCATGATAATCTACGTAAATTACATGAAAATCTACATAGAATATATAATACCAGATTATTTGTAACAAATCACACATAATCTATGTAGAATGTTATGTTTCTTATATATTTTATATATTTTTATGTTTCTTATACATTTCTATATCTTTTTATGTAGATGTATATTAACATTCAATGTGTTTTTCGTATATTTTATCATGTAATCTATGTAGAATATATGATACTTGACATTCTGCATGACATTCTACGTAGATTGAATGACATTCTACGTAGATTGCATGTCATTCTACGTAGATTGAATGTCATTCTATGTAGATTGAATGTCATTCTACGTAGATTGAATGACATTCTACGTAGATTGTACATAGAATATGTTCGTCGATATTATACGTAGATTGCATGCCATTCTACGTAGATTGCATGTCATTCTACGTAGATTGAATGTCATTCTACGTAGATTGCATGACATTCTATGTAGACTATCGACGAACATATTCTATGTACAATCTATGTACATTGGACAGATTCATTTTCCATATTTTATAATTAAAATTATTTGTAAGATATTATATTTATAATGAATGTAATAGTTATTAGATGTTTTACATGATAATCTATGTTGATTACATTACAATCTACGTAGATTACATCATAATCTACATAGAATATAATACAATACTACTTGTAAAAAATCACACATAATCTATGTAAAATGTTATATTTCTTATATATTTAATATACTTTTATGTTTCTTATACATTTCTATATCTTTTTACGTAGATTAACATTACTGTTCAATGTGTTTTTGTTATATTTTATCATGTAATAATCTACGTAGAATATATGATAATTGACATTCTACACGACATTTTACGTAGATTGCATGTCATTCTACGTAGATTGCATGCCATTCTATGTATATTGCATACCATTCTACGTAGATTTCATGTCATTCTACGTAGATTGAATGTCATTCTACGCAGATTGAATGTCATTCTACGTAGATTGAATGCCCTTCTACGTAGATTGAATGTCATTCTACGTAGAATGCATGACTCTACATAGAACATGACAGATTCATTTTTCATGTTTTATAATGAAGATTATTTGTAAGATATTAGATTTATAATGATTGTAATAGTTAATGGATGTTTTACATGATAATCTACGTAGATTAAATTATAATCTAAATAGAATATAATACAAGACAACTTGTAAAAAATCACACATAATCTATGTAGAATGTTATGTTTCTTATATATTTCATATATTTTATTGTTTTTTATTCATTTCTACATCTTTTTATGTAGATTAACATTACTATTCAATATCTTTTTGATATATTTTATATCAGTTGCATACCAAGTGTTTGATAAAATGTCTAAATGAAATTTTTTTTGTTTCAATGTGTTTTTGATATATTTTATCAGGTAATCTACGTAGAATATATGATATTTGACATTCTACACGACATTCTACGTAAATTGCATCTCATTCTACGTAGAATGCATGACATTCTACGTAGATTGTACATAGAATATGTTCGTTAACATATTCTATATAGAAAAAAATATTCTATATAGACATATAATATTTCTATATAAAATACGTTATTTTTTTAACAATTATTTTTCTATATAGAAAAAATAATTTTTTTTTTATAAAAAAACGTTTTTTTACTTTAAAAATCAATTATAATGAAAGAAAATAAAATGAAAATGAAAAAAAGTAAGAGAGAGAAAGAGAAAAAGGAGATTTTTTTTTCTTCCAAAAATACCCTTTTCACACATTTTCAAGATTCTCCACTATCAAAGTTCAAAATAATTACAAAGTTGTCATCCAATATATCAACCATTGATTATCATTAATCCAATGGCCATAAAAGGTTCTTAGGTTCCCACATTTTTTATGGTTCTTAGAAGAACCCTCCCCTATATATATATATATATATATATATATATATATATATATATATATATATATATATATATATATATATATATATATATATATGGTTCTGTAGGGAACCTGTATGCATTGTGCAACTTGAGAACCTCCATACACCGTTAGATCTATAATTTCAATGGATCAGATTTTAGTGATAAAAGGGTAATTAAGCTGAACTTCGTTGTACCGGTGCACAACATATCACACGCGGAGGGGCAAAATTGGAAAAAAGATTCATTTAGCTAAAATTCATCTTTCTTCGTTGCATACCGCGATTCTAGCCCTCATTCCATAATCGGTCTTTGCTCCGGATTTCGCTCAAGATTCCTCCCTCCATCTTTATCCCGAAAATCGCTCATGCATATTCAAATAGATTAAGCTTTGTTCTTCAAGTACACATATACAATGCATACGGTTCAAGGGTTTTCAAAAAAAAAAGGAAAAGCAAACATTCACGTGCGAACAATTGGTTTTTTTTCGCCATTGCAACTTCGATTATTTTGTTATATGGAAGTGCATTGTTGCATATTTCGTGTTCATTGAGGTGTTTAGTTCA
This sequence comes from Centrapalus pauciflorus, assembly GCA_020465985.1. NCBI lineage: Eukaryota > Viridiplantae > Streptophyta > Magnoliopsida > Asterales > Asteraceae > Centrapalus > Centrapalus pauciflorus. Next base: position 403,502 of record JAANYP010000596.1, on the reverse strand, counting down.
TAAGCGCAGTGTGTATTTCATATTTGGGGGTTTTTTATGCCCTAGTTAGTTTCTGGTTCAATCGGTATGGTGTTTAGTTCATAATCGAAGTATATGTTTATGAAGGCTTGAGTTGCATCTCTTTTGAAATGCATTATGCGTCGACTTTAAGACTTAGCGGCCGCAGATTGATTGTAGTTCACAAATGCATATATCAGCATGCATATAAATTCAATTTCAATAATGTTTATGCATTGAAGATATGCATATAAATTCAATTTCAATCGGATGTCTAGCTACAGGTTTGTAGATGAAAGCCGTATGAAAACATGCATGGATAGAAAGTCAAAACAAATGCAATCTATCCTAACTAAAAACTCCACAATTTTAGCAATTACCATAATATATATCCGGTTATTTGAATATAGAATATTTTAAATATTTTAATCTAACTAAATAATTGTCTAAACTTCCAATTACGCCCTTGCATCCTTATTTAATATATTGTGCATTTTTGGTTCCCCTGTTTCACAATGCATCGTGATACCCCATAGAACCTCAATCTACATATATATATATATATATATATATATATATATATATATATATATATATATGGTTCGTGTGAGTACCTAAAAAATGCAGAGTACCGTGCGTACCTGTGAACACACGGGTTTCAGATGTGAACTTGCTCCGAAAAAAAGTTTTTTTTTTTTTTTTTGAATTTTTTTCATATTCATTTAGATACAAATAATATAAGGTTATTCGTAAAAAAATTGTATACATTTACACTTTCTATCATCTTAAAAGTCATGTGAATGTGAAAAAAATCATGTGAACATGCTTAGTTGTGAACACACGTTCACAACAGTACAGTTCATGTGAACATACACGTTTCACATAGTTCTAGTGTGTGTTTATGTGTGATTTTTTGCAAGTAGTCTTGTATTATTAATGTAAACATGATTATGAAAAAAATTTTAAAAAAAATGATTTTAAGTGAGGTACCTCCGGTACTCTGCAAAACTAGTGGTACTCATTTGAACCCAAATCTATATATATATTATGTTAATTGTGATAACATCTTTAAAAAAACAATATAAATTCACATTGGAACAACCCATAAAGTTTCGGAACGAAACAAAACCCGACAAAGATTCTACTAAACAGCTTAATTCAAAGGCATAAAACCAAAGCTGTTGAAAACTAATAAAACCAAAAACTTTGGCAAGTACTAATCGAGGAATAGACCATTATCTATGAAGAATACATTACCTTGTCTACGAAGCTTGAAAAGATACCGAAAAAAAAAAAAAAAGGAAAGCTTGAAAGCTGAAAATACGTCACCTATCTGGTTTGGAACCCCAATCTTGCACCATCTGAAGCAAACAACATAATCAACTATTTCTTTAAATGTTCAGCTGACTAGCAACCCGTTAATAGAATGGTCAATCACACAGATAAATTTAAATTCTTTTACAAATCTTCATTCCGGAACCAACTAAAGGTTTGTACGGGAAAAATATGTCACTAGACCACATGGCTATTGGCACTACTGCACAATAAATTGTAATCAGTAACTTAATGTAATTTATTTTATTTTAATAATATTACATAGTTTTCTTTAAAAAAAAAAACAATAATTTTACATACTATACTTTTAATTATTTATCATGTAACATAACATGCCTATTGGTTAATATTGAAAAAACCTCACTGACTTTCATGTAATTATCGATTAAGTCACTGAAATTTTTTTTCGAGTGTTTAAGTCCCTAAACAAATTTTTCTTATTCAAAACTATATATTTTTAACCTGCTACCTGCTTAACAGGTAAAACAGTTAGTTTATCGAATAGTTTATTATTAAAACAACCAACTTTCTTTTCCAATTTTCACGATTAAGTCACTGGACTTTCTTTTTTTGTTGTTTAGGTCACTATACCGTTTACTGGTTAGTGACCTGCTAAACAGGTCAAATATATAGTTTTGAATAGGACAAAAATTGTCCAGGGACTTAAACACTCGTAAAGAAAGTACAGTGACTTAATCGATAAATTCATGAAAGTTCGTTGGATTTTTTCAATATTAACCCATTTTTTTATGCAGAACACTTATCGTTTTCTTATCATTTGACATATATAATTTCTATTTTTTTTTATCATTTAATACTTTTTATTATAATTAAATTAATTTTTTCTAATACATTTTAATGTGTGTTTATTGATATAAAGTTAAATGTAGTGTTATGATTTATTTGTTTTGTCTACATTTTGACATACATAAGTACATATAGGTTTCGAGACCTAAAATATAGACCTGGCAATTAGGGACACGAATACACGAGTTTGTGAGAGACACGACACGACACGAATACATCTTAAAAAGTGAGATAAAATTTATTGACCTTCGTGTATTCGTGTCGTGTCAAATTCGTGTCTGACATGTGAAAACGACACGAATACACGAATTATCATTTCTACAAAATACAAATCATTTTTAGCTATATTTAATTTCAGTATATAAATAAATAGTTATAACTGTTTGTTGAGATTCCTATCGAGAATTTAATTTAATTGTATTGTTTTTTAAACTGTGCGCGTAAAAAGAGTTTTCAAGCAACAATTTACATTTACATTTGTTTTGATGTAAAGAGGAGGTTTGGATAATAGAAATTTATTTTTAATATTCATATTATTTTCTTTTTTACCTTGTAAATTATTATTCTCATAATCTTTTAACAGTGTTATTATCAAAAAAAAAAAAAAAAAAAAAAAACAATCAAACTTTTATGGTTTTTTGTATATAACCACTTAGGGCGTTTAGTTCACAAATTTCTTTTCCTAGTGCTTTGCATCCTGTCAAAGGATTTACATTATGCAACATATTTATTTGTTGAGATTTTGTAAAAAAATTGTGTTATCTTTTTAGAAAAATTTGTTAATCTAAATAATGCAATGCAACTAGGATTTAAAATCCTAGGGGGAGGCTATTGTGAGATTTATGAAATCTTGAGATTATAAAATCTTACTGAAATCTGTGAACCAAATACAGGATTTCAAAAGTAAATAGCTTGAGATTCGCGAACCAAACGTCACCTTAGGATATGGTCTTGTGAGATAAAGAAAAAAATAAATATGAATACTTTTATCGTGTTCATCTTGAATAGACGAAACACGATAAAAATAATATCTACTCATTCGAGTTTTCTCAAAGTTATTTTTTGAGAATTTCCTTTCGTTTAAACAAACATTTATCAGCATCAACATCGACATCAGTATATCACCATCACAAACAATCATCATGTATATAATGTTATATCGGAGATATTTTTTTATATATAATTACATTCTTTTATAAAGATATTATAATCTTTTTGATGTTACGTATGTACTTTTTGATATTATAATTTTTTGATTTTACAAAGGCTTTTATTGATTTATATTCCCTTATTATTGTGTTATTTTGACCATCCAACTTTCAGATGTTTTTTGATTTAGCCATTAAACTATTTTTTATCCTGATTTAACCACTGAACTATATTTTGTATATATATTTAGCCACTAAACTTTATTTTTAACGATTTAACCACTAAAAATTGTCCTGATTTAGCCACTAAACTATCATATTATGTACGGATTTAGTCATTAGTTTTATTAATTTTCCCAAAATAAGACATCAAACTAAAGTTTAGTGCTAAATCAGGACAAAAATAGTTTAGTGACTAAATGGTACAAATTTAAAATTAAATAGTCAAAATGATATTTAACCCTATTATTTATCACATGTGACATTTAACATTACTTTGTTAGATATTGACGAGTCATGAATGCTTGAACTGGCTTTCATTTACATGGTATTTATTATGTGATAGTTTGGTTTTTATTATTGATTGATATAATTATAATTTAATGATTTTCATCTTCCAAAATTTAATCCAAAAATATGGTTAATTGTTAAACTTATAACAATTAATAAGTTATTTCATAAATAAAAAAGAATAATAGTTATTTTTTATTTATAAAATTATATTTTATTTGATATCGTTGAGATTTTATTTTGTATAACATATTTATACATATTTTACTACAAGGAATAAAAAGATTCTGAAATATGTTTCAGTAAAAAAAATTTCTTGTTAGACATTTAATATTTTATATAATATGAGTTTATTCTTAAGATATTTTAATAAACTTATAAACATATAAAATAAATTTCACATAGATGTATAGATAAATATAGATAATATAATATAATATTTGGATTTATCAAGTGAGTACCACCTCTGATGCAGCACACCACAGAAGGTACCACTCTTTAAAATTATTTTTTTGAATTTTTTTCATGAACATGTTCTAATTAACATTACACAGATGATATATGATTTTCACGCAAATCCGAACACTCTAAGTGCATGAAATCACGCATACATAAATCTGTGGGTTCACGTATATTCAAAATTATATAAGTGTGTTCACATCATTTTTTAGGAGCTAGGAGATGTGAACGTATATGTTAATTAAAACATGTTTATGAAAAAAAACTTTAATAAAAGTTTTTTAAAGGTGATACCTTCTGGTGCGCTGCATAATGGGTAGTACTCTCTCGAACCATATTTTATACACACACATATATTTATGATATTTTGTTTAGATTATATTTTTACTAGTTTATAAAAGCGTATTACGTGAATAATTTTTAATAAAAAATTGATTACATAAAATGATGTAAATTTTAAATTAAATTTATTTCATAACTATAATTTATCTATGTTTTTAAATATATGTAAATAGTAGATATTTTTTTAACATCATTTTAAGTTTTCTATTTCTAAATTTATATATATTTAATTGATCAGGTTTGAATATTTAATTTTATATAAAACATAATTTATAAATTTTATTACAGAAATAATATGTTATAAAAATTATGTTTATCTTTTAAATATATAATATTATTTTATCAATTAGATATATTGATAAAGATGTACAAACGATAATTTGGATGTAGGAATTAATTTTATCTAAGTTAGATTGATGTTAAAATATTTTTTATAACATATATAAATAAATATTGATAATATAATATTTAGTTTTAATTCATTTAGATTAACATTATAACAAAATTATAAAAAAATATAAACCTGATGTGTCAGAAAAACGTCACATTATAATTTTTATTCTCCTTTATTTATATTTAAAGATTCAACTAATTTTTTTATATGTATTCTTAATTGATATATTTGAAATTAATGTTTATATATTCTACTCCGATAAACAAAATTATTATATTTTTTGTGATTAAACGTAAAAATGATACGTGATATTATGCATTCTCTTTTATTTTATATATAGATAGATTATTATATTAGGGGGCGTTTGGTTCGCTGGAATCGGACGGAATGGAATGTAATCTGTTAAAGGAATGGAATTCTGGAAGTAATGGAATCTGTCTGAATCCAAATACTATAGTTTAATGTTAAGATGAGAAGAGCGGTTGTTAAAAGGAAAGGTTTGGGAATGGAATTTAAATTCCTTTCATTTTGCCATGAAATGTTCATTTCTTCAAAATGGGGGATTTTCTTAAAATTTGGAATGGTCATTCCATTCATTTGGACTACGAAACAACCCATCAGAATGGAAAATTCATTCTTTCCGCCAGATTCCATCAGATTCCAGCGAACCAAACGCCCCATTAGTTTATATATTAAATATGTAAAATTAATTTATTCGTTAGAAATAATAATTTTCCATCCTGATAGAAAGTGCTAAATGATGGCGTAATTTATCAGGACACAGCAAATGCTGACTCACCGCAATTAATTCATGACTTTGACATTTTTGTCCATAAACCACTTAGCCACAACACAAGTGCTTATTTATAATCTATTTATAATATTATTTAAAAAATAAAAAAATATCACTTATTTTTTTTTTTTTTTTTAATTTTACTTGTCAGTTTTTTTTATTTAATTTGTCATTTGGTACCTTCTCAAATTGTCATGTTATTTACTAAGGGTGTTTATTTGATTATTACGTTGCAATACAACAAATAAGTAGTTTGTTGTGTTTGGATAGTAACTTTTAATATCTGCTTATTTACGATAAGTGGTACCCTTACCATTAATTTCCTGCAACAACTTTTTGTTACTGTATGGATACAATAATTATTTTTAAATGTAAAATTTACAATACTACCATCATGTTTAACATAACCTAATATCCCTTTAGTATTGTATTTTCTCGACTCAACTACTTGTTTGTATTTGAAATTTGAGTATTTTTTACTCTTTGTTATGTTATTATATTTTTCTTATAATTTTTTTAAAATTTTATTTTTATTAGCTTAGAGTTTAATTTATAAAATATTATATTTAAAGATTTATGTTTTTTTAAAAAACTTATTAAAATGTTTATTGATAAATAATTATAAATAAAAAATATTATATTATAAGCTAAAATACATATTAAATTAAGAAAATTCATAATTATATACAAAAGTTCTTTTTGGTAATTTTACAAATCAAATACTTAAAAACTGATTATTTGATGGTTGTGATAACCAACAACATAAGCTAATCCAAACACTAAACATTCAACTGCACCTTTTGTTACTGCAATAATCTGATTATTAGGTATCACAACGCTGCAGCACTATTCCAAACGCAAAACCAAACACCCTCTAAAATTACTAATAATATCACATCAAATCGAATCTATTAAAATCTAATTTCACAATTAAGTAACTAAAAATTTCATTAAAATAAAATTTTAAAGTTATGTATATATATATATATATATATATATATATATATATATATATATATATATATATATATATATATATATATATATATATATATATATATATATATATATATATATATATATATATATATATATATATATATATATATAGGGGAGGGTTCTTCTAAGAACCTTAAATAATGTGGGAACCTAAGAACTAATCTCATCCATTGATTTCATGAAATCAATGGCTTAGATGTAAGATGACATTTTTGAAATTAAGAAGGCTTTAGGGGTTTTTTTTGTTGGAAAAATGGGTGGGTAAGGGGTATATTGGGGATAACATTGAAAAAGGAACTGCACGTTTTTTCACACACAATTAATTCCCTCCTCTTTTTTCTCTTCATCCTTTTTTTTTTTCCCAAAAAAAAAAATCACCAGAGTTTTTCTCTTCATCTTTTTTTTTTCTATGAATAATATACAACTTTATATGTAGATTAAGATATATTCTATGGAGTCAACATAATATTCTATGGTGAATATACAACATTCTATGACGGAGATACAAAGCAACACAATCCGATCGAACATTCGACAATCACAATCAATGGTGTCCATGGTAGAATCTTTTACAACCTGCATTAAAACAATGGATTCAAAACTATGATGCAAAAAAAAAAGTATAACATTTCTAGTAACATAGAATAGCAATATTCTATGTAGAATATGTGAACTATCTACGTAGAATATGTGAACAATCTACGTAGATTAGTGGTATTCTATGAAAAATATGTGAACATTCTGCGTAGAATTGTGGTATTCTATATAGAATATATGACACTTACCTAAGATCTATATAAATTTGCAAACAATTCTACATAGAATGCAAGATATTCTACGTAGAATGCAACATATTCTACGTAGAATGCAACATATTCTACGTAGAATGCAACATATTCTACGTAGAATGCAACATATTCTACGTAGAAGAAACGTTAAATAAATTTGCAAACAATCTGTAAAAAACTATAAATGTGAGAAGATCTATATAGATTTACACTGACATAGAAAATATGAACATCATAAGATAACATAAAATCTGAGAAGAATACAAATTAAAGAATCCAAAATCTATAAATGTTTATTGAAGATCTATTCAAACAACATAGAATACAAAACTCCATATAGATTTACAGACAATCTATAAAAAACTACGAAGAATACAAAATAATCTACGAACAATATATCTTTTTTGTCGTGCCTTTCCTATTGTCTTGCTCAGAGCCATCGTCGTTTAGCAAGGTCTTGAGCGTTTCATATTTACCCGATTCTGCGATTTTAAAATATAAAATAGACTAGAAAATATGAACATCATAATATAACATAAAATATGAGTAGAATACAGATTAAAAAATTCAAAATCTATAAATGTTTATAGAAGTTCTATTCAGACAACATAGAATACAAAAATATATATAGATTTACAGACAACATAAAATGCAAGATATTCTACGTAGAATGCAACATATTCTACGTAGAATGCAACATATTCTACGTAGAATTCAACAGATTCTACGTAGAAGAAACGTTAAATAAAGCAACGAATACTCGAATAAAATATAAACATGACCTGGATTAGGAGAAAAACAAGCGTCGACCTCCTCATCGGCTGCAAAACCATTTGGAAAAATATTATACGGTGTCTGTTGAAATGTGTCGGTCGACTCCATGGATTCAGTATATAAATAAATAGTTATAACTGTTTGTTAGTGGTTGACAATGCTAAGATTCAAATGCTGGGCTGAGCTGATATTATTTTACAAATGTGAATGGTAATTCAGCTAATGTGAATGGCCATTCACATTAGGTAATTTCACCATTCACATTGGTTGCTGTTATTACTGTTACATTGACTTTTAGCATTAGATGAATGACCAATATTACTGTTTCATCATTCATTGTTGTTTTCATATAGATGAAGAGGAAGAAGCATTTTTAATTCAAATGACACCAGGGGGGCATATGTATTGGATTCCAGTTTTACCCGAAGACGTCAAGCCACAAGAACAAATGATTTTCAATACTTTGGATGAAGGGATTAATTTTTATAAAACATATGCACGTTTGGCTGGATTTGATACACGTTTATCCACTCTAAAAAGAGGCATTAAAGGTGAAGAGAGAATGAGGGCAGTAGTATGTAACAAAGAAGGAATATCTGAAAAATCAAAACACAGCAGCTTAGAAGGAAAGAAGCAACAGCAGCGTGTGGTACCTTCAGCTAAAAGTGATTGCAAAGCACAAATACGATTCCGTATAACAAATGAAGGGAAGTTTGAGGTTTACAAATTTAATGAGGCCCACAATCACTGTCTCGTGTCATCCGAAGATGCATATCTCATGCGATCATCAAGGAAGCTAAACTTTGATCAACAAATAATGATTCAAAAGCCATCAAACACAAATATCGGTGCTGTAAACATCCACAAGCTATGCAAAGAGATATCTGGAGGATACCCTTGTGTTGGGGCAACCAGGACAGATTTCAAGAATTTTAAAAGAGACTTAAACTGCTATGTTGGAGGTAGTGACGCACAAATGATTGTTGAAAAGTATAGAAAGAAATCTGAAAATGTTAAAGACTTTCATTTTCACCACTCAATAAAAGATGGTGGATTCCTCAATGCAATATTTTGGGCAGATGAAGTAGAAGTGGCAAACTATGTTGCTTTTGGTGACATAGTGTCCTTCGATGCAACATACAGCACAAACAAGTAAGTATATGATTAAAATGTTGACTGTTAATACAATGTGAATGGTAATTCAGTTAATGTGAATGGTCATTCACATTAGCTGAATGACCATACAGCACAAACAAGTAAGTATATGATTAAAATGTTGACTGTTAATACAATGTGAATGGTAATTCAGTTAATGTGAATGGTCATTCACATTAGCTGAATGACCATTCACATTAGACGTATATTGACAATCATAATGTGAATGCTTAAATATGAATTGTGATTAAATATTTTCAGGCATGATATGGTTCTTGTCCCATTCACCGGAATTAACAATCATAAAAAGTGTGTTTCATTTGGCACTGGGCTGCTGAGTAAGGAGGATATAGAATCATACAAATGGCTACTCAATGCATTTATATGCGTACATAGACGAGAACCAAATATTGTTGTAACGGACAAAGATCCATCAATGAAAAAGGCAGTGAAATTAGTTTTGAAAACGGCTGTCCACCGTTTCTGCATGTGGCATATAATGGATAAGCTTGCAATTAAGGTATTTATAAAAAAATTCAGATTCACATGTTTTGCTGCTTGATCATTAACTTGATATGATGCTAACATGTTTACCTGTCAAAAAGGTACCAACATTATGCACAAAAGATTCACCTTTCTCAAAGCGATTGATGGACGTTGTCTGGAACCAAAATATTGATGTAGATGAATTCGAGGTTGAATGGAACAAGATAATGGTCGAATTTGATCTTCAGAATCATAAATGGTTCAATGATCTTTATGACATTAGAGATGAGTGGATACCTGCATTTTTTCGAGACATTCCAATGTCGGGATTGATGAGAACAACGTCTTTATCGGAGGGACAAAACAACTTCTTCAACCATTACTTGAAAAACACCTCCAATTTGGTTGACTTTTTTAGTCGGTTCGATAGCGCATTGGACTGTCAAAGGAACATGCAAAGGACCTTGGATTACGAATCGAGAACAAAGAGGTTGGATTTGAATACGGGGCTGAACATGGAAAAAAAGGCATCAGAAATGTTCACGTTCAAGATCTTTGCTACAATCCAAGAAGAAATCATTAAGAGTTCATTTGGTGTGTTGCCAATTTCATTTGACAACGACGAAGAGACTAAGACGTATACACTAAAAGAGGTTGGAAGCGACATACGAGTTAAAAAAGCAGTACAAGTAAGCTTCATCACACGGAAATTAATGATATCTTTGCATGTTTTATGTTTTGAGGGACAGCTATAATTATATTATTTTTGAAATGAGTTATGTGAATGGTCATTCAACCAATGTGAATGGCCATTCACATTAGCTGAATTACCATTCACATTGGTTGAAATGTGAAAACAGTATTAATGATCACTGTATCCTCATGTGAATGGTCATATAACTAATGTGAATGGCCATTCACATTAACTGAATAACCATTCACATTGGTTCAAATGTGTTTACAGTATTATTTTTTCAATTGTTTCAGTTAATGTGAATGGTCATTTAACCAATGTGAATGGCCATTCATATTAGATGAATGACAATTCACATTAACTGAAACATGATGTTAGCAACCATATTAATTATCTAAAGGTAGTTTTCGATGAGAAAGATGTAAATATAACTTGTAGCTGCATGCATTTCGAAAGGTTCGGCATCCTATGCCGACATATATTTTATGTCTTCAGGATTCATGAGGTGGATGACATACCTGAAAAGTACATACCTCTACGATGGACAAAGAATGTATTCACAATCAGCCTTGCAAATTTACAACATACAACACCACAAGCATCAAAAAAGTCAACAAAGTTTGAGGCAAACGTTCGTGATATGTATGGGGATCTTGCATATTGTATACAAGTGTTACTAGGTGATGAGGATGCTATTGAAAATGCAAAAAGGAGACATCATGATAATGGAATTAATTGCGGGTCGTGATAAACATGTTAGCAAAAAGAAAGATGTCATAGAGCAATTGTTGAGTGTTCCTCAACCAAATGATATTACAATACTTCCACCGCAAGGAATAAGAAACAAAGGATGTGGAATCGCAAAAAGATTGACAAGTGATCGAGAGAAGGCCATAACAAAAAGTGCAAGAGCTCCACGAAAATGCAAAATATGTAATGAGCTATCAAACCATGATTCAAGGAATTGTCCAAAAAAAGATGCACAGTAAAAGAAAATATAAAATATATAGACAGTGAGTGATACAATACATGTAATGAATAGTGATTAATGACTTGTTATTCATTTACATAGTTATTTTATATATAAAAAGTACGATACATATATTGTTACTGAAATAAAATGTATATCTAAGTAATATCTGCTCATGTGAATGGTCCAATTAGTCTTATGTGAATGGAGATTTAGCTAATGTGAATGACCATTCACATTAGATGAATGACCATTCACAAAAAGTAGTTGACAATACTTTTTTTACATGTCAGGTTCTGATATCATACAACCAATGTGAATGGTAAAATTGCCAATGTGAATGGCCATTCACATTGGTTAAATGACCATTCACATTGGTTGATGTTATTAATTTTTAGTATCTCGTTTATATTACTAGTTTAAATAATGCACATCCTACTATAAAGCATAACAATAAGTTGCATAAACTGCTGCATATATATATATATATATATATATATATATATATATATATATATATATATATATATATATATATATATATATATATATATATATATATATATATATATATATATTGTATTTAAAAATAGCTAACAAACAACTAAAAAGTTCTGTTGTTAAACCACTTGTACATGTTCAAAATAAGAAAATAAACTAAAATGCAGTCTGAATTTGTATCATTTGTTCATACGTTGAGCCTTGTTTTTGTTGGCTTCCTTCAACAACCGCATCCTCTCATTCTTAGGCCTCTTCTGCCATTCAACAGCTTCATTATGCATGTCCTCAGCATTCATATTGATGTCATGAAGCAGAATTTTAGAAAGATAGCGGCGACGCAGATGGTCTAGCTGTGGCTTCTGTAACTTCATATGAAGTTTGAAGCCACATAACCAGGTAGGGTCTCCCATATATGTTTCCAAATGCCGCATTGTAAATATACAGCAATCAACATGGTTCAAACAGGAACGCCATACCATCTCTAGCCTGAAAGGATCAATCATCTCGATCCTATCGGCTGATGGGTGAGAAACTTCACGCAAATATTGTACAAACATTGCTTGCTGCAAAAGAAAATTGTATGTAATATCAACATCATATCTACAAATACTGGTAAACTTTTATAAGGATATTATTTCTGAAATAAACAATGTGAATGGTCATTCTGCTAATGTGAATGACCATTCACATACACTATAAGGGCATTCACATTGGATGAATCATATCAGCAAGTCTACAATTAATATCAATAACATTAAATGTATGAATGATCTAGGCTTATTTCTGAAATTAGTCTTGTGAATGGTATGTTTAATGTATGTGAATGGCCATTCACATAAGATGAATGACCATTCACATTAATTGAATAATAAAAACAGTAAGTGCAGTTATAAAATGATCATTTGTGACATACTGTATGTATTATGTTACTGATGATACTTACAATTTCAGCGGGCACAAGACCATACTTGTTTTCAAACGGAACATCCGTTGATTGATTATCGATAACTTCAACAGCTGGGTGCCTCAAATCAAAACAAATACACCACATGTGTGAGTGTATGTTAATTGAGAAAAACACCTGCAAATACACAAAATAAAAATTATTAAAATATTTAAATATTGACATCCACTTATTCATTAAATAATGACAACACAGCATTCTTACCAGATCAACATTCTTTAAATCCTTTGCATCTGGACGATCAATGAAAGACTGCATCAAGCAGCTACGAAAATGCACATACCGATCCGCTCGATCAGGTATAAGAGAAAGATCGTATGAATAAGCCTAAAACACCACAACAAAAATGAAAATAATTTTAACACGAACATGTAATAAAAGTAATACAAATTGAAAAATTAACAAAACATAATCAGTTCATATTTGTAATCTCAGTTCATCGTTGTAATCTTTTACTAACCAACGATCCAGCATGAACAAAAAAACGGCTTCGAGAAGAGGCATTCCTAAATTTCTCTTGATAATTCAGAATAGATATCCAACAATCCAATACATGAATTGATGCATATTCACTGGGTATCATTGTCTCAAAAACACTGCGAAGACCGAACAATGATCCATTGTTCCAAATAACATCACTGCAAATGTGAATGATGATCAATAAGTTGTGACCGATGAATATAAACACATAAAAGCTAAAATAATAAATGATTAAAAGTGAATCAAAACTAAAGGAACTCACTGTTCATCTCTAGTAAACGAAAAAATGTTGTCTACTACAGCTTCTTCCAAAGCAGACAACTTCACATTCATGTCTACAACACGATTCATAAAAGGAGACTTCAACGCGGCAGAAACCTTTTTAATCCTTTTCTCCTCCTGGATTGTCGGCTCAACCGCCACATCTTTTCCTTTCAGGTCAACAGCTTGGACCTCAACATTTCCAGCTTGACTTGTTTCCATATCATTCACCTTAATGTTTTCTGATACATACGTCTAAAACATAGGAAAAACATCATTATTTGAAATGTGTCATGTGAATGGTGAAATGACTAATGTGAATGGCCATTCACATTAGGTTAATTACCATTCACATTAGTTGAAATTGCATTCACATTAGTTAAATAGCCATCCACAACTTAGTATAACTTAAGTGCATCACGTGAATGGTGAGTCTGCTAATATGAATGTTGATTGTTGTGAAATATATGCATTAGTTGAAATATAGATCAATATTATCATTTAATGAGTTATGTGAATGATAATTAACCTAATGTGAATGGCCATTCACATTAGTCATTTCACCATTCACATTACTAAAATAATGTTTTCCAATTATACAAAATGTCAATAATCCATTACAAACCTTTATCAGCTCAGATGGTGTTTCCTGCACAGATTCATCTTCTTTACTCTCACTAGCACCAACAATTGGTTCACCTACCAATACATTAACAAAACATAATTATTGTTGATGCTATAACAAACCATAGCATAAGTAATAAACAAAATACCTTCATTAAAAGGAGATTTCTGAATCATCTCCTCATCATTCACATTAACAGCAGATTTGTTAATCATCTCCTCATCATTCACATTAACAGGAGATTTCTCAATCATCTCCTCGTCATTCACATTATCATCACCTTATTACAAAAACAAATACATCAAGATTGAACATGAATCACATGAATCTTGTTACATCATTTATAAAACATTAACTATGTACCAAGTACATCTCTCAAATCCGAAACAACACGCATAACATCCTCTTGACTCTGAACGTCTCTATCTTGAACATCTCTTTCTTGAACATCTTTTTCTTGGTCTATAAAAAGTTTAAGAAATACAAATGTAAGAATATATAAAAAAACCTAATGTGGTTTTATATTAAATAAAACTTGTAAAACATTAAATGAGTACCAAAAACATGTTCCTTAGGACAGAACAAGGTATCCCAACGCTTCTTAACATTTAACACCCTATCGTCAGAGTGGTACTCGAATAACAAGCTCATCATACGCGTCTCCAAAATCGACTTTGTATCTTTAACCTTATCAAGATACCTTTCAATCTTGTCCACTTCATCATGTAAATTCATTATTCACAAAATAAACATAAGCATGGTCTGTGGTCATTCACCTAATATGAATGTTAACCCATGTGAATGGTAAATGGTCTGTAATGTGAATGGCCATTCACATTGCTTAAATGACCATTCACATGGCCATTCACAGCATAGTGAATTAGTTACTACTTTATTACAGTTATGTCAGTGGTCATTCAGCTAAATTAAATGTTTCATAACTAATGTGAATGGTCATTAACCTAATGTGAATGGCCATTCACATTAGATGAATGACCATTCACATTATCGGCTTTTAAAAAACACATGTAGTGTTAATGTTGTATGATAGCTGTACCTCCATTTTCTGAGTTTGTTCGAAGTTCTGGCTAAGACAACCTTGGGAGTGAAGGTTTTGAGTCAACTCTGGATTAAGTTGTTCATACACAAGCCTGTCATGTTCTTGAGTTGACAGCCAAGCCTGCTGCATCTCCAACATACCAAAACCACCGTTGTTTAATTCAAAAATTTCGCGTTGGCGTAGCTCATCTGAATTCCACGTTCTAATGGCCGGTCGTGTACGTATCATTGGTGGAATCTCACATGAAACAGCATCGACGTACAATAACTGCATAAAATGTAAAAAAAAATCATAATAATATTAAACAAACTTCGATAAGTCATTCAAATATACTAATGAAATATTAAGAATTTTCACATACCACCAAAAAAGTCAAAAGACCTATAAAAATGAACTTTTATTCGAGGGATCCCAATCATTTTTGCAAGTCTTAACAGCATCAAGAACAAAACCACACCAATCAAAATCTTTAACGACACAATCGTCTGTAATCGATGGTAGAAACCTCTGATTCATAGACCCAAACTTCGTACCCCCAACCATTGTCGTCACAACCAAAACAAGAAAATCAATCCTAAACATAAAACTATCTTTCTTCATCTGTTGAATCTTCTCCGACACACTGCTCGGACGAATACTGCCACCAGGAAGATTGATGTGCTGCTTCCAACGTTTGGAAACACTATCATTGTATACCCTTTTCTGTTCATTGACCAAGGGGATAGAACCCAAAGGAAAACCAAGGATATCATGAACCACTTCACGGGATATTGGAATTTCCCCCCTCGACGTACGAATACAAAGAGCATCCGTATCTAAATTATTAACAACCCAAAATGCAACAGCCGAAGGAATCTCGTTAATACGCAACCAAAGTAAGCTTGCAAAACCCATCTCCTTGATGGCGTCCTTTTGAACATCTTCCAAGGATTTAATTGCTAAAAACAATGGTTTGGGAGATGTCCTTGTACGTAATGATGGAGGTTCAATCTCGGTACCCGTCCTCCTCCGTTTCTTATGTCGCTCTATGGCAGCACCTCGATCACTCGCTTCTGAGGTTTCAGATTCAGCTAATGAATGATCACCAGCCTCAACAAAATCATCTTTAACAAACTCTGACAACCCAAAATCATCATCTTTCAACAAATCCGAATGACCTGCAATTGATACAATTCAAAATGAATACAAAATAACAACTAGTGTGAATGATAAATCTAGTAATCAACTAAATGTGTTTTTTACTTTCACATTGATGTGAAGCATCATGACTTGCATCATGACTTGAATGCTCATCTCTCATAGCTCCTGAAAGATATGTAACAAATATCATCTTCTTGTAAAACATGTAAACAATGAAATGTATAATCTAAAAGGTCATAAATCTATAATGTGAATGGTCATTTAACCAATGTGAATGGCCATTCACATTAGTCATTTCACCATTCACATCTAATGTGAATGACCATTCAACTAATGTGAATGCTAATTCATCTAATGTGAATGGCCATTCACATAACTCATTTCTATTAATACTGATGTAAATTTGTTACTAATGTATATATATCATGTGAATGGTCATTTAACTAACTCAACAATCACCATTCACATTAGCAGAATCACCATTCACATGATGCATTTAAGTTCTAGTAAGTTGTGAATGACTACTCAACTAACATAAATGCAATCTCAACTAATGTGAATGGTCATTAACCTAATGTGAATGACCATTCACATTAGTTGAATGACCATTCACATAACTCATTTCATTATAATAATGATGTAAATTTGTTACTAATTATATATATCATGTGAATGGTCATTTAACTAACACAACAATCACCATTCACATTAGCAGAATCAACATTCACATGATGCATTTAAGTTCTAGTAAGTTATGAATGGCTACTCATTAACATAAATGCGATTTTAACTACTGTGAATGGTCATTACCCTAATGTGAATGGCCATTCACATTAGGTTAATGACCATTCACATAACTCATTTCAATAACATAAAGCTTCAATACGTTAAAATATCTTACCTGAAGAGTGATGAGAGCTCTCAGAGTTATGAGAGCTGTCCTCTTCGTCGCTTAAAGTGATTTGAAGAGGCGGTAAGTTAGGTCTGCTCCTTGGTCTTCCCGATAATCTCATCGAACGCCTGATGGGTCTATAATCTGTAACACAAACAAAAAAACAAAGCCAAATAAAAAAACCCTAAGCCGTAAAACACTAAATGATAAACAAAAACCCTAAACAACACATTGGTTAATTCTTGAATGAAATGAAATCAAAAAACCATACCTTCTTCACCCTTACTAAACTTTTTCTTTGGAGCCATGGCAGAGTGTGAAATGAAGAAGTTTTTAGGTTAAACAAAGAGAAATCGCAGAGGATGGAGAGAAGAAGGAATTCAGTTTCTAAAATGTGAGGGAAACGAACGTGCGACTGATGATCTTCACGTACCGGAGGGACACTGCACAAATATAATTTCAATACCAATAATACCCTTACAGTTTAAAAAAAAACGCTCCCACGTCCGTTTTTTTTAGTTTAATTTCAAAAATGTCATTTTCAATCTAAACCATTGGATCAAATAAATCTATGGTTATAAAAGGGTACCTTCGATACACTGGATTTCTAGAGGGACTCTTTTGAACCTAAATCTATATATATATATATATATATATATACCCAAGTTTTTTGTGAACAAGATGCATTATGTGAACATTATGAACCAATGACTTCATGCCAAATCAACCTATATTAATATTAATGATTTTTTTTTAAATTTAATTGCAGTTAAGGGTATGAATGTAATTAGCAAAAGTTGGTTATTTTGTTTTTTTTTATTTTACGTATTATGAGTTCCTGATAATCTGGCGTCTTCCTTGAGTCACGTTCCATATCCGAGATTTAGCGATTGGCGATTGCTACCCTTCATCTGATGCAGGCAATCTCTCGTCTCTCAAATTAAGTTCCTAGATTCGACCATTTGTAACTTAGTTTTCGACGCACCTGGGTGTACTTTCTTTCCATGCGTTCCTGCATCACAAATGGTTGGATAGGAACGCATCACAAATGGTTGTATTCCTATCCAGTTCGTGGTCTGATATATATATATATATATATATATATATATATATATATATATATATATATATATATATACATATATAGATTGAGGTTCTATGGGGCACCATATGCATTGGGAACCAAATGGGAACAAAAAATGCACAACCTATTAATTAAATATGCAATAAGGGTATAATGGGAACACTAAATAATTATTTTGATAAGAGTTACAAATTTTAAAATTAATGTATGTAATTAATCCGATTTTTACACAAGGAAATAGCTAAAAATTAGCAAGTTTTATCGGTGGTTATTGTTAGGATAATTTCAATCTACAGTTGACTTTCTAATCCACAAAAAACTCCATAGCCGGTCATCATCCAAACCTTCAAATCCGGTCATCTTTCCCCATTCGACTTCACCTAAACCTGCATTCCGACGAGTTCAAAAATACCGAGGGGCTACAATCTGGCCGTTTACTTTGAATCTATCTAGCTCTGGTCATCTTACCCCCTGCGACTTCACCTAAACCTGCATTCCGACCAGTTCATACTGAGGGGCTACAATCTGCCCGTTTACTTTACAGCACACAGTAAGATTTCCAATCTCGTTTTGTATTGACATGGGTTCTTCCAACAGCTTTGAAGAACTGCATTCATCCGAGAACAATGACTTGGAAATATCCGAGAACAATGACTGTAAGTTATTCTATCACGTATCAATTTCACCACGTTAACAGCCATAAGAGGATCGCATCATCATGTCGATGATTAATATACATACATAGTTATATCGACACCTTATTATTTGAACACACACTGGTCTCGATATTTTTATGCATATGCACAGTTTAATGCACCACGTTAAATTAGGTTTCAAATGCACCACGTTAATCGATATTTTATACTTATCATGTACTTAATGCACCACAGTTATATCGAATTTTTTTATACACATACACAGTTTATGAAATTTTATACACAATAACAGTTTATGCAATTTTCTGTTTCCACAGTTTCATCAGATTTCATTCTGTGCATGGACAACTATTTTTTCGGTCGATTCCATCAATTTTTATTTTATCTAGTTTAAATGCATACTGGAAAATGTGGTGTTGTTTTGCATTTTACTATGTACTTCATACAGTGAATGCATCCTCAAAATATACATGTGCATAGTTCGGCCATCAACTATATTATTGGTTGATTCCATCAATCTTTGTTTTTCATAATTTAAATGCATACTGGAAAATATATTGTTGTTCATTCATTATGTTACCGTGGAAATTAATCAATATCACGTAACCGTTAAATGCTTTTAAGTCTTGCAATGATGAATGTATTTTGTAGGCAATGACACTGCACACGAGGGTTGCGACAGCAATGAGTTCACTTCACCTGGTGGGTCTACCTACAGGAAGCCCAAGATTAATGACGGTGAAATTCCATTCAAAGGCAAGGTATACGCTTCATTGGACGAATGTATTTTTGCATATGAACAATATGCTGCCGAATGTGGTTTTGATACTCGAAAGTCAACACAAAAAAGAAACCGGGATGGAGTGATAACATTGAAGGTGATAATATGTAACAAGTCCGGAGATAACAGCGTCGACAACAAATCTAGCTCCAATCAACGTTGCACGTCATCCACACGCACCAGGTGTCCTGCATGCATAAGGTTCAGACTCCTCGGTAGTCAACGGTATCAGGTATATCGGTTTACTCAGTTTCACAACCATGATTTCGTTAAAGCTGAGGATAGACATCTACTGAAATCGGCACGTAAGCTTGATTTTCAACAAAAATGCTTCATCCATAAGGCTGGAAATGTCAACATTGGTCCATGCAAATCCTATAACTTGCTTAAAGAGGTTCACGGTGGGTTAACAATGTCAATGCAACTCAGATGGATTTTAAGAATTTCAGGAGGGATATAAGGCTTTTCATCGGCGAAAATGATGCACAAATGTTTATCGACAAACTAAGGAAGAAACAGGACAATGGCGATGGTTTCTCGATGCATTACACATGTGATCAAAACGAGATATTACGCGGTGTATTCTGGGCGGATTACATTGCAAAGTGTAACTATGATGCATTTGGAGATGTAATATCTTTTAATGCCACTTATCGAACAAACCAGTGAGACCTCTTAACAATATTGATGAGCACAAACCATTCTGTTTCATTTGTACCAAATACTTTATGCTGATTTCTAACTATTATTATTCATTCTGAAAGGCATGATATGGTGTTTGTACCATTCACCGGCATAAACAACCACAAAAAGTGTGTCACCTTTGGTGCGGGGTTGATAGTAGGGGAGGACTGTGCATCGTATAAGTGGCTTATAAGTGCATTTCTCACAACAATTGGTAAAGAGCCAACCTTTGTTTTTACTGACCAAGACCCGACAATCATACAGGTTTTTGATGATGTTTTTAAGACTGCCAAACATCGATTTTGCATGTGGCATATCACTAGTAAGCTCCAACAAAAGGTAAACAAACAATACCATGAATACTTTGAGCATTAATTATTATACCCATATTTACAAAAACATCATTTTTTGTGCATCCTTCGATTTCAAATGTGTAAACAGATTGGTTCACGTCCGTGCAACGATGAGGAGTTCTTAGGGCGTTTCAATAACATTGTTTGGAATAAGACAATGGGAGCTAAGGATTTCGAAACAAGCTGGACGTCGTTGATGAGGGACTATAACTTCGAAGAACACAATTGGTTTTGCGACTTATGGGACATGCGAGAAAAATGGATACCTTCTTTTTCGTACGATCTTCCATTGTCCGGTTTGATGCGGACAACTTCAAGGTCCGAAAGTGGAAATTCATTCTTTGGGCGTTTCACAAATGGTGACTCAACCCTTGTTGAGTTTTACGATCAATTTGAGACGGCAATGGACCACCAGCGTGAGAAACAGCGAACCAAGGACTTAAAGTCTTGGAACACCACACCTAAATTTAAAACGAAATTCAAATCCGAGCGTCAAGTTGCACAGTTGTTCACCAAATCAATTTTTTTGGATTATCAAGTCGAGATACACAACTCTGCAATGTCATGCATGGCAACTACTGGCATTGAGGAAGACAAAAATGGGATGAAGGTATGCAAAGTACTTGACATAGAATCAAACATGGAATTCGAGGTAAGCACACTTACTGTAATTATAATTTACGGTGTACAAATACATTAACGGTTTATGCACAGTTTAAACGGCGTTTAAACTAACTTTTCTTTTTGTAAAATACTGGTGTGTAGGTTATTGTGTCTCTGAATGGACGCATTGCGACCTGAAAATGCAAGATGTTCGAACGACTTGGGATCTTATGTCGACATGTGTTATATGCATTCAGGCTATGCGGCGTTGATGAAATTCCGGATAGGTATGTTGTGAACCGATGGACAAAAGACGTGGTGCAAAAAATATTGTCCATATCAGATAATAGACCAACATCATCAACATCACCCTGATAGAAGGTTCACGAAATTAGCTCTCTGTTCTCAGACATAATGAGCTACGTTGTACACGAAGAAGACGCATTAGACGGGGTAATAGAGTCACTTAAAAAGATCAAGGGTGCTTTACATAACTTGCACAAAGACAAACCTCCACCTAACAAAAACGATGCGATTGAGTTCTTGTTGGGCGTTCCACAACCTGTTGAGGTTTCAATACATGCGCCGACAGGGATAATGAACAAAGGTTGCCGTAATAAAAAGAGGCTAAAAGGCGAACGAGAAAAGACAATACCAAAAAGTAAGCGTAAGAAACGTTTATGCATGATTTGCAAGGAACATGCACTACATGACTCACGAAACTGCCCAAAGAAGATCACGACTACTAAATGCACTGAACCAGTCACATAAATAACATCCTCGTGACACTGTGGCGATATGAGCGTTTGCAGAAGTTTCGAAATTAATTTTAGTGTTGGTTTTATTGTTTTTCCAGTATCGAATTTTCAACCTTTTTCTCATTCTGTAATGTAATAATATCATATTCGTTACCCCACTTGCATTCATTAGTTTGATGCTCTGTGTGCACCATTTATTTAATACATGGGTTTCTTGTTCCACCTGCCTTTTCTTCAAATTTGCAATATAAAATACAACGTTTTTTTGGTGTGTTCGCCATTGTAAGATCGTCACACAATCAACGATACAATACCATCAACAATCATCTACCAGCATTGTTCAGTCTACAGACCCGTTTCACGAACATTACAATATGCGTCTAACATGAATACTCCACCTTACATGCATCACGAAGTGATGACTTTTCACAAGTTACGATATTATGCATCGATGTCCTACGTGTACAAGAACTAAATACTCGTACTCATGCTTACAATAAAGCTCATGATACTTTTTTTTGGTGAAGTGCATTACTATAATGCATACTTTCTCTATCAATAAATTATACATATCGAAACTGCAGAATAGATTTTATCAACACCAAACTATATCCCGCAATGAAATTTTAATAATATAATTACATGCAAAAATCTTTAAATTTCATCTCAACGTGAGATGCATGATGCATTAATGGGTGCATTTATGTGTACGTTTGCAATGAAAACCACGGAATACGCAAAACATAGAAGTATATGAAACACCCTTCCAACTAAAATAGATGTTTCACGAACAATTAACAATAATTATCAGAATATACTTGCGGAAATGTGGTCCAATTTAAATTTTCAAGATTCGAAATGCCATCAACATGATACTTCCCACTTTGTCACCTAATAATGACCAAAGTGTGGGGTATCATGAATCGAAGCAGAAGAGGTTTACAATTTTTAAACTAACAAAATACTTAACCATAGATAAAACTAAATTCATTCATGCGTATATACCAAAGCGGGAGTCTACTAAGTCCCCACCCAAAGCTTTATCAAATACATGCGAACACAATGGAGCCGCTAGTCAAGGTCCAACCACTACCAAGATGGTCAAGAGTGATGCTTTCCTTTATCTGAAAGGGGTTTAACAACTAAAAGGGGTCAACAAAGTTGAGTGAGTTGCTAGATTAAAAGGAACACATAATATACATGCATGCGATGATAAGCGACGAGTATTTCCAATAACCAAGATGATCAAGTGCTCATTTTAGGCTTAGAGCTGGCCCAACGTTCTTGCTCAATTGAGGCTTAGAGCTAGCCCAACGTATTGCTCAATTTAGACTTAGAGCTAGTCCAACGTCTTGCTCAATTGAGGCTTAGAGCTAGCCCAACGTATTGCTCAATTTAGACTTAGAGCTAGTCCAACGTCTTGCTCAATTGAGGCTTAGAGCTACCTCAACGTATTGCTCAATTTAGACTTAGAGCTAGTCCAACGTCTTGCTCAATTTAGGCTTAGAGCTAGCCCAACATTATCCATGGATATCCAGGTGAGGTCATTTGAAAGCATATCAAGCATGGTGAGGTCCAACGTGCCTCACACAAGCTCAAATAAATCATTCATAGAAGGAATGAGAGTAGTAAAGCAACAACTATTAACATGTCAACAGTTAGCTTCACAAGGTAATCAACAAAGTATAACTCCACAAAGCACATCAATTATAGTGAGGTCCATCGTGCCTCACATAAGCCCAAACAAGCCATTCTTAGAAGAAAAGAAATCAAGCATGCAACAAATTATCAATATGTCACCCATAGCTCCTCAAGTATTCAACAAGGTATGACTTCACAAAGTATATCCAGTATTGTGAGGTCCAATGTGCCTCCCATAAGTCCAAATAATCAAACATGTGAGAGTTGAGGATATGTATACATCTACTATCAAATACATGTCTCACATAAGTCCATATAATCATACATGTGAGAGTTGAGGATATGTATACATCTACTATCAAATACATGCCTCACATAAGTCCAGATAATCATACATGTGAGAGGTGAGGATATGTACGCATCTACCATCAATACATCAACAGTTAGCTCAACTCCAGGAGAAATCAAGTGAAATATATCACGTATGGTGAGGTCCAAGGTGCCTCACATATGCCCAAATACATCATACGTAAAAGAAACAAAATCAAGTATGCAACAATTCTCAATATATCAACAAATAACTCCACAAGGTATTCAACGAGGTATGGCTTCACAAAGCCCAAAGAATCATACACGTGAGAATTGAGGGTACTTATGCAACCACTATCAAATATCGACAATAAACTCAACATATCAAGTAGAAGGAGGTCCAAGGTGCCTCACATGTGCTCAAGAAATCAACATATCAAAATTGAGGGCAAATATGCTACTACTATCAAGATATCAACAATTCGCTCAACAATATGTTCAACAAGGCAAATAGCAATATATATAGGAACATTATGTAACACTAATACTAGAAATCACAGTACTCGGTTTATAGGATTCCCAAGCCTTCCAACGAAGTCACATTAGCCCCAAAATGGCTAAAGCTTGCAATCAAGCTCCTTTCGACTCGATTCACCTAAAAGCATTCATAACGCGCACCCGTAAGCTCCCGAACACAATATAAGCCCCTAAGAGTGGCCTAAGAGTATTGGGACATCAAACCGAAAGAACTAAGTCCATATGGGGCCCTACAAGTTCCGGAATGGATCAAAGGCCCTCAAACCCTTTAAACACTTAATTTAGAAGTGCAACGAACGCATAAGACCCGAGCATCGACCCCTAACCATGGAAAACGAATTTCGGGGACAAAACGTTGGTCATGGCGCGACCCAGAGGGGGTAGAGGCGCGACCAACCAGCTGTCCACCCACAGACTGCACCTTAAATGCCCAAAAATGCACCAAAACCCTCCAAAACTCCCATAATTGCTTCTAGCTATTGAAATAGACTTTACCAACCATATAATTAACATATTAAGGTCATTTAAACCCCTCTAAACATAATAGAATCATTTCATAACAATTCATGATTCCATGGAGCTCATACGGACTCCGAACGAGTCCGAAAACGACCGAAAGCTCCAACCGACAACACCGAGCTCCAATTGAGCTCATAATCAATTCTAACCAATCCCATAGCATTATTAAACATACTTGGGCTATGTTTAGACATTCAACATACTTCTAAACATTGAAATCCAATTCCAAAATGTTTTGAAACTCATGAGGCATTTCACCAAACACTTGGCGTGCGGTTTAGCCTTAAAACGTCATTTTGAGTTCTTGCACATATTTTGTGTTTCCCAACTCATGTAAACACTTTAATAACACAATTGAACACTTTCCAAACACATTATACCATAACATAGCATTTTATTGCTTCATGGAGTTCATACGAACTCCAAACGGGTTCCAAACGACCAAAACCCGAACTAAGCCTTCAAAACGCCAATTGAGTTCCTACTAGCTTCTATATACTTCCATTGCTATAAATAACATGTTTGGACCATAATATATCATATGGAATATGCAAAAACACTAAAACTCATTTCATACACCATTAGAGCTTACATGAAACTCCATTTTGGGTTTTCACTCAAATCATCAACTCAACCCAACACATTACGAATAAATGACTCAAATAAGGTTATAATCCATAAACATTAACCACTACATGATTTTGAGTCCATTACTAACTCAACCCACAAAACCCATCTAGGGTTTCTTGCTCCATTATGAGGAAATGGGGAAGATGAAGAGGATGAAGAAGACAAAGATGAATGGAAATGTTTATACCTTTGATGAGGCTTCAATTTCCATCAAAATCCTAGCAAAAAATGATGGAACATCCAAGCCCTAAGTCACCTTCTCCTCTTTCTCTCTTCTTTCTCTTTGAAATAAGGAAAAGAGTGAATATGTGTGTGGTGTGTATGTGTTGGTCGACCAACATAAGAAAAAGGGAAAGGAAAAGAAGGTTTTGGCCTTCTTGCCAATTCCAACCCCCCAACATATACCCATTGACACACTCATACCTCCTACAACTCTTTTATTTTCTAAATTACCAACATATTACTACAGTTTGCATTTATTTAACAATTCCATATAATTTTACTAGTTATAATAAAGCACCATGTTTAATAACCCATTGATCGTAATTAGTCATTACTTAAACGTTTTAAAAATTTTGGGGTGTTACAGTATAGTTCAAAAATAACTTACTTAAAACAATATCCATGTTCCGAATTCCGTTCTGCCTAAATAAATATTATAATCACTCAAATAAAATAACAAACTTCAACCGAAATAAAATATCCAGCATCTAAAATTCTCCGATGCATGCAAACATAAACACCTCAGGCTTACGACCCCCAATACTTTTCAAACCGAAGATCCTTCAACGCATCAGCGTTTGCTGACAAGCACGCCTTTTCGTACTCTGACAACTGATCATAAACGGTGAACTCTTTGATAAGACTCAACCGTACTTTGTTAATGGGGTGCATCAATATTTTTGTAATGTAACGTCTTCTTAGCGTGTGCATCTGTCGTGCCTGTTTATCTATATTCGTTGTTAATCCATGATTCCACTCCTTGTTGGTCCTTCCCATGTACGTTTCCATGTGCCGCATTGCAAAGACACCACAATATATGTACTCTTCTTGCACACCCCAAGGTAATAACGGCTTACTAGGTGTAGCATTTGCCACACGCGCACACATAGGATGTGCCAATGAATCCAAATAGCGTGAAAATAGCATTTGCTGAAAATTAGCAAATGTAAGGAACACATAATTCACAATTATTTAATTTTAAATTAACAACATTTCGAATAAGAACCACTACATACCAGTCTAGCGATCACACCATTGTACTTGTCATTTATTGATACATCCGCATGAATGTTATCTAGAACTGTGATTGATGCTCTCTTCAAATCGAAGCACACAACGTAAAAGTGATAGTGGTTTATAATCGGGAAAAATACCTGATGCATACTACAATTAGACACTTAACCATTTCTACAAAAAACAAAAGTGCACTCCATGTATTTAAATAACTTACCAGCTCTGCATTCCTTACGGTATTCAGCGTCACATCACCAACAATAGTCAGTTGCAGGTTGATTCGAAATATCTCATACATTGCATCTTCACTAAGTTGTCCGTCCAAAATATTCTGTCTCTACATACTCAATAGTTGTTGTTTGGTGCATCAAAATTCAAAGCAAAACAAAAATCATATTTACATGACATATGGTACTTACGAGACAAGTAGACATGAAAAACAATCGAAGTGGAGAGCTGTCGCTCCGGAACTGCTCCTCATGATTTAAAATTGCGCACCAACAATCAATAACATTATTCATTACGTATGATCCCGGTATCAAGCTCTCGAGTATTATTCTAACCGAGTTGACGTTCAAGTCCGTATCGAATACAACATCACTGTGGAACATAGTAATGCATCAGAATATTCTCAACAACACTTTATTAATGCATTTATAATTGATATGGAATTCGCAAATAACAAAAATCAACTTTTATCACATCATTAAAACTTAGCGAAGTCGAACTTACTTTTCATCATTTTGGAGTGAAAAGAATGCACCAGACACTTGTCGTTCAAGCTTCGTCAACTTCGCATCGACATCGAGTATTCGTTTCATGAATGGCAATCTCATTCACGTACCCGGTTTTACTGTTCTCTTAGGTCTATCAACTGCACCGCTAATTACTTTTGCCTTACCCCCAACATTAATGTCTTTGTCTGCTAATAGTTGTTGTGGTGCAATGACATCAATTGGTGCAGGGGTTTCCGGATCATCATATCTGTCGATGGAAAGATTAATCGGCTCAATTTGCGTAAACCCCAAGCTAAATGACGGTGCATCACTACCACCCCGAGCCGTACGATCCTTGTCCATAAGATAACGCATCACCGTCTTGTCGACCTCGTCTAGTACAGTGGGTGAACACATCCACTGAGAGTCACTAACTTCTTTTACATGTTTCAATAATGGTTACGTTTTCTATACCACAACGAAAACGGATAAATATTTCATGTTCCGTGATAGTAACGAAGTTAGAACATTTTTTAACATGACGCATAATGCACCTCTATGAAACTGTTAACTTTCAGTGGTTACGTAAACGCGGATCACGCCCATTCCATTCATAAAAGCATATTAAGAACATAGCATTATATGTCTACTTAGCTATTTTACAAAACATATGTTTGGTGAATTGTTTACACATTACTACTCGTCAAATCTTGCAAATTAGGATACTACAAATCAAGATATCAAATGACTCTTAACCTGCTTCGACACTTCAGATCCTAAACATACACCCTCAATTTTCCGGTCCGCTTCTTCTTTCGTTGACGGAGTTTTGAACCCTACATCAACGTGTGCGGCACTCGAACTTGCTGCATTTCTCAATCTCCTTTTCCGTCTCGTACACCAACAATTCATTCAGCCGCAAATGCTCATCCACAATCATCCTCTTCCACGTTTTACTCCTCATCGATATCTCGGGGCAATCATGAAAAGTTGACACCGCCAGTGGCAATGACTTTTTCATGAACGTCGTCAAACTCCCGAATGTATCGATGCAGTGATCAAATGCATCGAGGAACTCCTACAAAAATGTTTATCAAATAGAATATATATGCATAGTGTTATAAAAAATATTTATATATTAATCTACAATCTCACATAATCTATCAACTTTGAAACATAAATGCATAGTGTTATACAACATATGTATATACTACCCAATTAACGACATAGGCTTATAGTGCACAGGAGCATACGAAATCTATATAAATTCACAAACCACATTAAATTATTATCATATAGCTACGAACTCAAACAATATCTATGAAGTGCATAAGCAAAGCAATATATATGAAGTGCATTGTCATGTACCAATTTCCCCCAAATGCATAGTGTTATTCCATATAGATATATACTATGACATTAATGGCATACGGTTACGGTGCACATTTGAATTAAAGACCAGCTCACAAAACACATTAACTAACATCGATATAGCTACGAAATCTAACCAATTAATTCCAAGATTACCTTGATGCATCTAAACTTATTTAATTGAACTTCAACCGGCTCATAAGCCATTATTGAATTATAATGAAATCCAACTTATTAGGTCCGTCTTAACTCTAACCAACACATTAATATAGTAAATTCAATAAAGAAAACCTTTCTCCTACTGCATTAAGCAGTCTTTGCAGGTTCATAATATGTTAAATGCGTTAAATTTTCACAAATCTATGAAACCTATCTACATGTCATTTATGGAAACATAAATGCATACTAAAAAACGTACACAGTAATTACCTGCAGGTTTGTGTCGTCTCGTACTTCAGCATGTTCCGGTTCCTTCACGCCTTCTTCAATTGTCTTCATCGTCCGGCCGGTCTCAACGGGCACCGTTTCAGTAGTCACTCCTTTCCCTGCACGTTTGAAAATTAATATTATCTGTGAACATACAAAATCACAAAATCTTAAAAATTTGTAGGTACGTTGCACGTAATGGACGTTTGGTATTTGATACATGTTGTAGGTTCAATATTTTAAAACAGATGATACCACAACAATGGAACTCAAAAAATCACATCATTAAAATTATAATGTTAAAAGAATATGATATGCAACCTAAAAACCATAATACAATAAAGTAGTTTATAGATATCATTAACATTTAAAAATTACCTTTGACGCTTGATGGTGATATATGCATATCCGGAGGGTTTTGAAGTCCAGCATCGATGAGTTCAATTAGTTCATCAATGTTCTTCTCACTTTGAGTGTCGAGCTCAAACGCAGCCTCCTCCATTTCATGATCCGGGCCTACCATATGAATTATAAACATTAATCAACCAACCACTTTTTCCAAACTAACCATTTTACATATCAAAAACATCAATAAACATTGTTACCTTCTAATTGGTTATACACTATTTTAAGGATAAATGCATTTACCTAAGAAACCAAAT
The DNA here is from genome assembly GCA_020465985.1 of Centrapalus pauciflorus. Classification (NCBI taxonomy): domain Eukaryota; kingdom Viridiplantae; phylum Streptophyta; class Magnoliopsida; order Asterales; family Asteraceae; genus Centrapalus; species Centrapalus pauciflorus. The sequence continues at coordinate 372,962 of JAANYP010000596.1, read as the reverse complement.
TGTAAGGCAAAGATGCATTTATAAAACGTGTTACCTTCGTCCGCATCGCAACCAAGAGGTCTGATAGATTGACACCTACAACAATTTTGCCTTTCTTGTCCTTCACAGAGGCCTGTATGTCTGCCAACAGTACGTCAAGCCCATCTTCAGATTCTTCGCCATCACCGGCACTCATTGCCCCACCAGATACTTTATCCTTCACACAAACTTCATCTCTATGCACATAATTGTATACCTTCCCTAAACCAAACCCACCATTCTCTATCTCCTTTGACTCACGCATTTTTAACTTCTCCGTGTTCCACGAACATAATACAATGTCAGATTTGTCAGATCGGTCTTTCACCCCAGGACATGTCACTCTGTCCACATATATGAGCTGCACATTTGTAATTATTAAACACATGTTAATAAATGTAAAACACAAATGTATATATTTTAGGTATTAATGGAACCAACAATCTGTCTCACCGATAATTGTCAAGGGACCAGAAAAGAATGTACTGCTGTCCTTCTTCCAGCCGTTTATGCATCGGCTCATGCACTCCAACACGTACCCACACCAATTCATTTTGTGTATATCATTCACAGACGAAATATACTGCAGCACCTTCGAAGTAGCAAGCCCTGATTTCGAACATCCCCCCCCCCCATTCATGCACTTCTTCTTGATTACGTCAGCAATCGTCGATGGATAAATCCTTTCCGTATCACCAAACTGGGCCTTCCACTTATTAACCAACGATTGCTTCGCTGATGTCAACTCCTGACGTACCATCCTTATTTTGCCCGATGGTACCCCAATCGTGTCATATATGACATCCTCGTCAATACTTACCTCCCATTTATCCGTTTTAATGCTGCATGCACCAGCATCAAAGTGGTCAACAACCCAATATCCTAGTTTCAGAGGTATCTCTTCAACATTAAGATGAAGCAAATTCCCAAAACCTACTGCACGTACATCGGCTATTTGTTCATTAGTTAGTGCAGTTATGCACTGAAGAAGAGTACTAGGGGAGCTTCGAGAACGGATTAGAGAGTATTTGGCACGACCCAATGACAACTTCCGCTTCCCTTCATCCTTTGTTTTACCAACCAACCCAGATCTAGTAGTAGCATATTCTTCCTGAGACTTCCCCTTACTAACCTTTTCTTTCTTAACTTTCACAACTTTTGTTGGATGCATACTTTCAGATTCTTTATTTGCTTCTACTGCCTTTTTATTACCTACATATCAAACAAAAAAAATTAACAACAACAACCCTACTTAAATGCACAGTCCATAATACAATGATATCACAATAATGACTAGACTAAATAACAATAAAGTAAACATGTTTATTATTCAGCAAGCAACTACGTTGTACAAATATCTATACATAGATCTATTGAAACTGTGCACATATATCCCACCATTATCATCAACAACCACATATATGCCATCATTACCATCAAAATAGATACCATCTAAAAAATTTTGACAATACCATTTTACTGTTACTATGCATCAATGATTCTCACCCATGAATTCCCATTATCCTGTTAGGCTACAATAACAATCTACCATATTTGTATCTGCATTAGCCTACATCAATCTACTTCAAATAAATTTCCTTTTCTAAACACCTACACAAATTACATACAACATGCACATTGACACAAAGAACATACTAAGACACCAGATTCACACTCATACACATACACAACTTGCTGTAAATACTTTGCCATTATCTGATAATCCAACACACTATACTATCCATACCTGGCTTGACGAGATATCATTGACAAAATTGTTCATCGTGCTAGTGTTAGAAGAACTGTCTTCGCCGGAGATAGTCAGGGGGGGTCTCCGCAGTGTTCGTGAACCTTGAACGCAGCCCTATCCTACCGCTTCTTCTAACAGGACACTGTACATTTAACAAACAACTAAGAAACACATATATAAATAATTAACATCGGATTATTAAACAATTATCATACAATACATACAGATATATAGGCATATAGTATGCAACACATACAGTATTCACTACAGAAAGTATGCATATACTGTTCATATGCATAAGTGGTAAGAACTTGAGTACTTTGCAACCTTGTAATAGATGTGCGTTTTACGCAACCTGTGGTTTTCAGGTAAATGGGAATTCATAGTCTGTCAGTGGTCAGGTTGCATAAGATAATCAGACACTGGTCAGAAGTCGCAATTTCTAAAAAACTACGGACCGTCAAAAACACATATACTACGCATGAAAATCTCTGGTTTTCATTTAGGCTACAAAACCTAATCTACTAACAGTAGTAGATACAACCTATTACGCATAATTTATTACTGTAGCATGTATAAACTTTTCATATTTATAAATATCTAACCAAAATAATCTATTTACCTATATAAAGTATAAACTTCTCATATGATCACAATTAACATTCAATACACATTAAACTTTTCTAAAAACATACTATTAGTAAAAAATAACATAAATGATGCATCATAAACTTAGGTTTGGGTTTATGCTACAACATTAAACTATTAACAGAAATATTAAATCCCCTAATCACGGGATATGCATAATGTTGATCCTTTGCAAACGAATACCATCATATACAATCCCCTACCCACTGATATGAACCAACATGAAGTTAGGCATAAAAACTCTCATTTATGAAAACACGCCACTGAAATTTCATCGAATTAGCACTAGACGAATAGGGATTTCAAGAACATCATTCTAATGCATAATGTACAAACAATTGAAGCAATATGCAATTGCACATACTATGCAGAAACATACACATACAATGCACATACTATGAAAACACACCACTGAAATTTCATCGACTTAGCACTACACGAATAGGGATTTCATGAACATCATTCTAATGAATAATGTACAAACAATTGAAGCAATATGCAATTGCACATACTATGCAGACACATACACATACAATGAACATTACACATACAATGCACATAAATGATGATCACTTATGCTGAAAATACTAAAATCAAACTACTACTAAAAAATAACATAATCGTTGTACAAGAAACTTTGGTCTCTATTTATCCTACAACATCAAACTATTAATAGTAATATAAAATCACTTAGACACGGGATATGCATAATGTTGAGTCCTTTGCCAACACGTAAAATCATATACAATCCCCTAACCATTAATATTAACCAACATGAAGTTAGGCATAAAAACCCTCATTTATGAAAATACACCGTTGAAATTTCATCAATAGGGATTTCATAAACATATTTTTTAATGCACAATGTACAAACAATTGGAGCAATATGAAGTTTTCCACTATTAACAACACCATATTTACCAACATAATTCCTATTCAATACGCAACCTGCATATTGCAATCTCCAATCATGCCATGAAACAACACGGCCTAGTGCATAGAAACCCCCAATTACTAATTAAAAATGTACACCATTGCATCACACGCACATCTAATTACCAGGACCTTTGATATGGAATTTTTAATCCATAATGCACATACTCACCCTTCAAAACACATACACATTTAGCAAAGACTTCGAACATTATCACATTTATTCTTTTGAACAAAAAAATTGCACATACAAACAATGCACTTAAATGTACACCAACTAGGGCATAAAACCCCCAAATCCGAACTACTAGATTGCATATTTGATCATAACACAGCTCCATCCACACTAATACCAAACATGCATCATGATTCTAACAACATAATCGACAAATAAAAGCAAAAAAGAAAAAAAAAACGAAAGCCACAAACCTGCTCCGCCGTCTTCCGCTTCTTCACCGAAGATGCTTCGCCCTTATGCATTGTGCAGTCCGTTGTGCAAAAAAGAAGCCCTAATTAACTGCAGGAGTGATTATCGGGATAAACTTGGGAGAATATTCGAACGACGGAGACGGCTTTATGGAAAATATGTCGCGAGATTCCCGGTATGAGGATGAACCGGTTATGAAATTGAATTGGGGACAAATCCCTATTATGCCCCTCCGCCCGTTTTGTGGATGCAGAATGCCCCATCTTTCATATTTATTACAACACTGCCATTGTCAATCTAACCATTAATTTTAGAGATCTAACGGTTCACACAGGTTCCCAAAGTGCACAATGCACACAGGTGCCCCATAGAACCTGACCATATATATATATATAGATGGTATCATTGCAGAACCTAAATTTAGTGTAGAACTGTAGAACCAATATCGTCCATAGATTAGAATAATCTAATGGTCTTGATTAAAAGAGTTAAGTTTGGAATTAGTGAAAAAAAGATTGGTAATAGTGATATTTTAATTCTTGGAGGGGTAAAAAAGGAAAAGATTGGAAATAGCAAAAAGATTGACATTAGCAAAATAAATATCTTTTTTCTTTAAATTAAAATAACATTAATATTATTAATTTTTAAATCAAAAAAAGTATACCATAAAAACGAGAATTTTATACTCTTTAAAACGAGACCGGTCATGATATATTTTTTTTTGAAAAAATTTTACGTGTTTATTTTTCGTAAAAAAAAAATTACAGAGACCACGATGCAATATATCATGGTGAGATAATGAGATCATTCGATATCGAATCAACACTTTGATATCATATATTTAACGTCAATGCAACACTGCATATACGCTCATTATTAACAGAGCTAAAATAATAGTCACAATTAGTTGTCAAAGTTGGTGGATTTAACGAGAACGGTTATGATATATATTTTTTATTTTTCGTAAAAAAAATTTTACCCAGACCACGATGCAATATATCATGGTGAGATCATGAGATCATTCGATATCGAATGAACACTTTGATATTGTATATTTAACGTCAATGCAACATTGCATATACGTTCATTACTAACAGAGCCAAAATAATAGTCACAATTAGTAGTCAAAGTTGGTGGATTTAACGAGAACGGTTATGATATATATTTTTTTATTTTTCGTAAAAAAAATTTTACCCAGACCACGATGCAATATATCATGGTGAGATCATGAGATCATTCGATATCGAATAAACACTTTGATACCGTATATTTAACGTCGATGCAACACTGCATATACGTTCATTATTAACAGAGATAAATAATAGTCAAAATTAGTAGTCAAAGTTGGTGGATTTAACGAGAACGGTCATGAATATATTTTTTTGAAAAAAAATTTACGTGTTTATTTTTCGTAAATTTTTTTTACCCATACGACCATTCGATGTCGAATGAACACTTTGATATCGTATATTTAACGTCGATGCAACACTGCATGTCCATTATATATTAAAAGAGTAAAAAAAAAAAGTCAAAGTGGACAGTCAAACTTGGTAGGCTGCTATTAATTCAATGTTAATTGTATAATTACCATCTTATCCCTAGAGTTATATTATAATCTAATGGTTTAGATTGGTTCTATGGTTCTGCACTAAATTAAGGTTCTGCAATGATATATATATATATATATATATATATATATATATATATATATATATATATATATATATATATATATATATATATATATATATATATTAAGAATGACAACTAATCAAATATCAAACTATATCATATAGAAATTTAAAATCATGTATACAAACAAAGTTCACAACAGAAGTATAAAAAGAGGGCTAAAATGAAAAGGCCAAGACAATTTTGCATGGACTAACGAATACATTAAAATTACAATAAATTATAATATTTTTTTAGTTCATACAGTTCTTATAATCATGAATACTATTGTTAGCATTTAAAATTATAGGATATTTGTGTAAAAAACTCTCAAGTTTAACCATTTTTGTGATTAAAACTCCTAACTATTTTTTATTGCACAAAAAGCCCCTAACCGGAAAAATCTCATGGAATTGGGATATTGCCGGTTGTGACGGATTGAAAGTTAAAGCCCACCATCGACAGGTCATCATATCATGACCACCGTAATTTCGTCGAAAAAATTAATTCCAACAAAAAGATATAGATTTGAACAGAAAAATCACAATAAATGTGATTCTGAATTATACAACACATACAATTGAGTTCGCTGGAAAGAAGGCTAGTCAAATGCGAAAGGTTGGTCAGCAGATTGCAATCGGTTCTTCAAGTTGTATATAAATTTTTTTTGGAAATAAACTCATTTTGATAAATTTTAGTCAGTTGAGATTTTTTAAAAGTATATTTTTTAAGTTCTTAAACTAGGTTTGTGTTATTTAAAAGTATATTTTTTAACTACTACTGGAATAGTCGACAAAACACAACTGATAAAACAAAAAATATAGGTATTTAATCGTTTAAATATGAAAAGATTGTGGGTTTTTTCCAACATTAATCATGTAAAAAAAACCTAATTTTACTTGTTTAGTAACCGTTCAATCACGTCAAATATACACTTCTAAATAAGAAAAAAATAATTTAAGGATTTAAACAACAACTTTAATCATAAGAATGAAAAAAATTTAATAAGATTTTTCAAATGTTAACCATAAATTAACTATATGTAACCTATAATTAATTTAAAATAATATTTAATGAATAGTCTTCAAACATTTTATATGGTATCACGAAATAATTTTAAAATTTCTTTAAGAGGGTGTTTTGTTTTGCGTTATAAACATGATTATTAGCTTATTACGTTACAATAACGCAAATAATTGATTTAAAGTGTTTGGATTGCATACGTTAATAAGTGATTATTTGCGTTTAGCGTTTGTCCTACCACACTTTTTTCATAAGTTAAAAATTGTAGCTTATTTGCTTAATAAGTGATTATTTGGTCATTTTACAAGTAAAAACGCAAATCCAAACACTTTAAAAACTGATTTTTTGATAATTATGATATCAAACAGCAGAAGTTAAACCAAACACTACAATTTCTGCAATACTTTTTGTTACAACAATTATCTGATTATTAGTTTCAAAAACGCTACAGCACTTTTTCAAACGCAAATCCAAACACTCTCTAAGAACACCCTAACAATACATTAATCTCATAAGCAATTTTTAAACTTTAGACATATAATCTTTTAAAAAATAAAAACGAAATTAACCTCTTGTGTTAAATTTACATTACTTTTGAACCACCGACCACGCCATCAAATTTAAATCAAGCCACTGTTACCCCAAAAAAAAAAAAAAAGGACTGAATTTCATAAGGTTATTCAAGGATGAGACGTTTAGGCAGCGATTTGTAGAGAAAGAGTTTATCAAAATATACCAAAAGAGGGAGAATTGCTCAAAATAACAAATCATTTTTCTCTCTTTTTTTTTAGGGTGATGATAAATATACACCCCCACATTTTCTAATTATACACCCCCCTCTAATTACATTAATCATTAGCAAATCATTGCATGATTTGATTTATTTAAATTAATTTTAATATATAAATGTAATAATGATGAGATAATAATTATATAATTATAGATTGATTTGACTTTAATAAACACACACACACCCCCCCCCCCCTTCTAATTATACACCCCCTTATGATTAGAATTTAATTTTTTTTTTAAAAATCTTAATATTAAAATACATTAAAATTTAGCGATAATTGCAAAAAAAAATAATAATAATAATAACCAACTTTGTACAAATGAATTTATTACACAAAATATTATGGAAATAGTTGATTCTTGTACATTTTTTTCCATTCTTTTGCAGATCTGCAATGTGCCGCAAGTGTTGGCATTGGATGTCCCTCTTGCAAATCCACTTTTATAAAATGATTTCCATGAACAAATGCAATTGCTATCGATTGATTTAGTTCTGGCGCCCGTGGCTTTTTCCAAATCGAAAAAAATGTGTAACCACTTGGATTTGTTAAAAAGCAAACAATGCAGTTGTATGTGTTTGCAATCAAGACACCAGTGTCAGGCATTGTCATCCAGTGATGTATTGGTGCAAAACCGTTACGGTAATAATCGAGAGAACGTTCCACAACAGTGTAGCTATCACCCATAGAAATTTGATATCCATTTGGATTGCTACGCAACTCCTCCAATAATTCACGACGAATATCCCGCCATTCATCTTGAGGTCGACCAAGAGCAACAGCTATTGATTGAAAACCACAATTTCCATCACCAACAACATCTTCTATTCTAGTGACATACGGTTGAAAAAATGATGGAATTTCACAAAGGTCGGGATGTGTATAAGAATTTCCGTGTTGTGGTGGTTCGCCATGAATATGTTGACCATACATTGAGGCTGCTGGATACTAACATTTACAAAAAAAAAAAAGATTAATTTAATGGATACTATAGAAACTAAATAAATAAATTATTTATAAATGTTACCTGGAATGGTTGCTCATGATTAAAGTATTGACTGTGCGACGGTGGTTGGTAGTCACTAAATAAACTATTCCAAAATGGATCTTGAGGAAAAGATCCGTATTCACCGTATGTTGGATTCAGATGCTCATACATCGTTGGTTGCTCGTTCAAGTCAAATAGATTCGGAACCTCATACATCGTTGGTTGTTCGTTCAAGTCAAATGGATCTGGCGTATATGTTGAGCAAATGTGTCTCCGAGCCTCTACAGGTGGAACATCATGCTCCTGCTGAACTTGTTTCCCTTTGGTAGACATTTGTTGCTCATTCGGTTCAAATGGCATTGGTCGATAGGTAGAGCAACTATGTCTACGACTTTCTTGCGGTATAGGAGCCTGCGGTGGTATACCTTGTTTGTTTTTTTTTTTGGATTTTAATGTTGGCCGACCACGAGTGCTTTTTTGGATTGAAGGTTCGCCAACAGGTGCATACTCAAAAATTGACTTTAGTTTTTGCAGCATCCCTAACTTCTTTTCTCTTGTTGGTTGTTCCGCAAAGGTCGTTTTAAAAGTTTCAACTTCAGCATCGCACGTGACTTCATCTGTTTCTGTGGTTATGGGTGTGTCAAGTGTCAAAGTTCTCCAGAATACATCCAGTGCATCAAGTGGAATGGGAATGTTGGCATTCCCATAAAATGCTAACTCATGTGCACATGGTAACCCATGACTTCTACGCAATTGGCACCCACAATTGTCGATAGTTAAATCTTCAATACTGTTAAGTCGTTGTACTTCGGTATAAATTTTTTCTAGAGCATCTATAGAAACATTTCCAATCAAAAATTTAAATTGTTGCATCTTACGATAATTCATCTTATGTACCTGTCTTGTTTTGCACTTTTCTAATCTCTCTTTTATTGCTGTGTTTCAAAAGAACCTCCCTCCGTAGGGGTTTTATCAGCGTTATTGCGCAATTTTAGTTTGTGCCGCTCATTGTATATGTTTCTAAGCGATGAATGATTTTGTGCATTTTGAGATTTTAAGTGGGCAAGAATATCCCTTGGATTCACATGACACTCTGATAGATATGCAAGAGTGTTTCTTTCTTCCTCAGTAAGACACATTGCATAAGGATGCCCCTCCCAACTTCCTTGTGCATACCACATAATACCGTTAACTTCCACGATCTGATTTGATCATCGTTACGGGAAGCAACTATTTCAAAAGGACAATTGATTTTTTTGGTTGAAGTGACTTTAGTAGACCCAATATCTTTGTACTCACCACTACGATCACACACCCACCAAATTTTTTTAATTTCCTTTTTTTTGGATAACTTTGTACGTTTTTTTACTATCACCATACCGACAGAATGTGCCACATTTTTCACCCAATTTGTTACATCTTCGACGGTATCAAAATTCTACACAAATAAAACATGTGAAGTTGGTTGCTATATCATAATGAAAAAAAAGAATCCAATAAATCATAATAGCATTTTACAATATGGACGATAAATTATACTAAACTCTTTCAAAATTTATAATTTTAACCCCGACATAATAATTCATAAAGTATAAAAAACAAAAAAAATTATGTAAAATTGAAAGGGGGGGGGGTTGTGTTATCAAGAAATTGTGGGTCCCACCCACTAAAAAACAAAAATAATTATATAGAATTGACAAATGGGAGGTGTGTTGTTTATAAATTTGTGGGTCCCACCATTATTAAATTCAAAAAAAATAATAAGATTTTAGATATTGATGGATCCCACATCATTAAGTAATAATTAAGCTAATTAACTAAGGGGGGTGGGTGTGTAATTAGAAAAAAAAAATAGGGGGGGTGTGCGTTTAACACAACCCTTTTTTTATAATAGCAATCTCGTAAATTTTATCTCAAATAATACAATCAACTCTTGGTTTACTCCCGATTATAGCATTTAACCGGTAAATAACAAGTAAGTTGTTATTTCAAACAATATATTAAATGATAAAAATTAAAAACTGATTGTCACAATAAGAAAAAAAATAAAAAATAGATTGTTATTTCAAATGAATAAACAAAGAGTCTATTCCTTTATTTGGGACAATTTATGAGATTGCTATAATAAAATTACAAGAAAAAGTTATTTGCTATTTTGAGCAATTATCCTTATTTTCACATAATCTTCCATTCAAGTAAATCACAACAAAACAAAGCCTTAAAAAAAAAAAAAAAACCTTTGTAAGACTCGAACCCTCGATTAAGTCAAAGACCATGTTACTAGTACTCTTAAGAATAATATCCCTCACATTTGTACAACATTCTTCTTTTCATACGACAACCTAACCTCGAAATAAATACTAGTTCTGCTGCAATGAAAATAGGAAATCCACATCTGTACAGCATGTGAACTCACTCGACGTTACACCTATCGTAAATGGAATTTTTAACGACATCTTAGTAATATGCGATGCTACAAGTAAGCCGATGGACTTTCCCAGATGCCCATAAGTGCATGCTTGTATAACCTACTCGAAACAGGGCTTATACCAAAAAGGATTGCCTCATTTCCGACACTTTTTGAATAGTATTTTTACCATGCTATGTAAAAAAAAACAATTGGCTACGTGAGTTTTCTCATTCACCCAATGCGATGACAACAAAAACATCATCAAGAGACCATTTAACGAGCTTACCCTTATCTACAGGATTGATAATCGCACGTTCTGCTGTTGCCAACCGATACCCTATTACGATTTCATGCCTTTCACGACCCCTGATCATGATATCGTAAAAGCAGATTTCTTCTTGATCATACAGATAGAATTCTGCTGGTTTAATGTACAGCTCGTTTCCCTGCAAATAGTTGTGAGTTGAAACGGCTTAAAAGAAAGTCAACCAGGAGTCCAGGAACCGATGGTTTGTTATTTATGGGGCAATGAAGTGTGAAGGTTACCTCCTCTGCAAAGAGTTCCTCAAGGACACGATTTATCTGTTTGTCTTCAGCAACCATTGCAAGGGCCATGCTCACGAGCTCGTTTGATAGCACGTAATCACTAATTTTGGTTACCGAAACAAGGTTCCTGGTCCTAGAATCTAAGATCTCGCTTATTATTATTGATTTGTTAGAAGCCTGCTGCATCTCATGAATCCAAGAGCTATGAGAGAAACCAGAAACACGAAGAGGGATTGAGCTTGTGTCTTTGGAAGGAAGACGCTTCGACTGCAGGCATTGATGAGAACAGAATAAGCAGCGGCTTTTTACGGGTGTCTTCAGAAATTTGAAGTCACCAAGAATTATTCATTCGCTTTCAGAATAACAAAGTTACCTGAATGTCTCGGATGAGGAGAAGAGTGGCTAGAGATCGAGAATCAGAATGCACAATTGAGTCTTCTACAGATTCATCTGCAAGAATCAGAATCTGTCCTTTCAGATTAGTAACCAGCAATACCAATTTTACTTTTTCGATCGAATGTTAACAAATTACATATTTCTTTTCAAAAAGCAAGTTCTGTTGAATATATTTAATTATTTTTCACAAGTAACAACTGAAAATCATCTCATTGTACTTGTTTAATTGTCGAGATCTCATTATTATATCAATAACTTGATATAGATAAACTTTACTCCGACCTTGGGTTGATAAATCTACAGGATCTGAATCTACCTCCATAAATATTCATACCGAGTATACCTCTTAATAGAATCATTAAGAGGTCGTTTAACCTTGAATGAGCCTCTTAATGGTTCCATTAAGAAGTAAACAAACAACCTCGGAGACTGGCATGGCCACACCAAAGTAGTCATTTATTCTCTTTTCTTTTTCCACTAGCCATGTTTTGAACCTTGGACTTATTATTACTTCCAATATTTAATTTCACAATAATAATGACCTTGACAGCCATTGGTTGTTAAAGATCATAGTTATTACTTGTTTGTTTGATAACCCATCTGACTGACAAACCAAGTCCCGTTCCAACTCGTGTGAAGACCAACCCATAGGAAATATGCACAAACATAATGCTACTAGTTTCTTTTTGTTCAACCTTTCTTTTGTGTCGTAAAAGCAATTCAATGGATCCCAGAAAGTTGATTGTCAAGTCTGATAGCATGCTAAAAGATGATAGACTCGCAATTCTTAAACATCTGAACATGGCCCATACAGAAATGAAATTGATGAAGAAACTTACAGAATCAAACGTCTCCAGAGGCAGGGTCTCCAAATGCTTTTTGATGACTGCATTCCCTACCCGGTGGATGAGTTTAATGTTAACCAGCCCTGAAATATCAAGTCCACCATCTACCAGCTTTCTTTCTCTCTCTGGTTCCAAAACCTCATTAAACATCCATAACTCAGAACCAGGAGCCAAAAATGCTTCTAGAACCTGGTACATGAAAAGGGAAAAAAAAAAAAAAAAGTAGGGTGTAAGAGATAAGGCAACACCCTTACCATGGTTATAGAAATCTGCTGTTCAGTCAATGATTTATATAAAGATGGTCTAAAAGGCATGGGAGAGGAAAATGTAAGATTAACAAGGCTAATAGTTTCTTTCAACAAGCATAGCCTGCTTTTTTACTAAAAAAACCACCCAAAATGCACAAAAGAGATTATACAAAAGGATGCACCTCAAAACAGGTACCAGTTCCATAAAAACATGTTTTATCATACGTATGTTTAGCATCACAAATAGCTAAAGTGAATCGAGCTTCCAGAAACCAGAACCATTAAGAGTTTAAGATGTCAGCAGATGCAAAATGATTACAGTGATTCACAACAGATAAATATATCAGTGAATTACCATAATCATATCATCAATATCACGTCGCCAACCACAGAATAATATCTTTTCTGGAAATTTGGGAGGGTCCACTTTTTTGGGAAAGAGACCTCTTTGTACCTGCAAGAGACAAAAGGAATAAGAGCACAATCCAAACATTTATGTTACATTGATACAATGCAGAAACCATTACATAAATCACTACTTTGTAGGCTCAGACTACTGATTGCTTATATGCCAACAGATACAGATAGAAATTTAACCTTCACTTGTTCCATGGAATGGTTAAAATTTCTTTATTGTCTTTCCTAGTATAGGTAGTAGACTTTTAGGGTGTGTTTGTTTGATGGGTTTTTAATTTTAACATAAGGAATGGGTTTGGGTTTCATTGATATTGTTTGTTGAAGAAATGATTACCAAAAACTCAAACCCATCCACACTCATGGGTTCTCTCTTGCTTCTTATTCTTTTAAACCCATACCCATTTCTAAACCCTTTAACAAACCAAACGCCCCCTTAATGATTTATAAAATGACATGAGCTACCTTAGCATAATTTATTATATTAATATAAAGTGAAAATGGCGTCAAATAGTTGTGTACTTTAGAGTTTGTACTCATTTATGTAGTGTACTTTTTTTTGTGCACATTTGGTAGTCAAACTTTCAAAAATGTTTCAATTAGGTAGTTGGGTGACTTGGAAACCGGCAACAACCGGTCACCATGCTTACGTGGACGGTTTTTTCAAGAAAAATGGCATCAAATAGCTATGAACTTTTAAGTTTGTACACATTTATGTTGTGTACTTTTTTTTGTGCACATTTAGTAGTCAAACTTTTAAAAGTGTTTCAATTAAGTAGTTAATTGAGTTACCTAAAAATTGATACAAACCGATTATGATACTTATGTTGACATATTTTATGACATAGAAGAATGAAAGAATTTCATATATATCCTTGTAAACTTTAATTATTACGCATATATGCTTGCAAAATTTCTTATTACATATATATATATATATATATATATATATATATATATATATATATATATATATATATATATATATATATATATATATATCCTTCTAAATCTTTAAATCTCACATATATATCCAAATGACTATTTTAAATTTATTTTATCATTTAAAAAAATTTTGAATACCTAAACTACCATCTTAAATTCCCACAAAAATAAATTAGAAAAATAAAGAAATATCGTTTTCTAATTTAATTCAATAATAAATTAATTAAAAAATGATATTTAATATTTTTTAAATGATGTAACTAAATTGAAAATAGTCATTTGGATATATATATGTAAGATTTAGAATGATATATATGTAATAAGAATGTTTGTAAGGATATATACGTAATGTTGGAAGTTTAGAAGGATATATATGAAATTCTCCTTAGAATTAATGACTGTTAAACACGATGCTTATCAAATTCAAAACATATCATTTCCATTTGATAGATATCATGTTTAGGAGTTGAAAATTAATGCTCAATTATATTGTTATAAAATGAAAGCATATTTTATCAATTTGATACATATTTGGTTTATAAATCTTTTTATAGTTTTATAGAAAAAATAAATCATCTTAAGTTTTTTTAATTTCAAATTATAAAAAATATGTCCACATAAGAAAAGTAATCGGTTGATATCGATTTTTAGGTAACCCAACTACTTAATTGAAACACTTTTAAAAGTTTGACTACTAAATGTGCACAAAAAAAAGTACACAACATAATTGTGTACAAACTTAAAAGTACATAGCTATTTGATGCCCTTTTTTCTTGAAAAACCCGTCCACGTAAGCATGGTGACCGGTTGGTGCCGGTTTCCAAGTCACCCAACTACCTAATTGAAACATTTTTGAAAGTTTAACTACCAAATGTGCACAAAAAAAAGTACACTACATAAATGAGTACAAACTCAAAAGTACACAACTATTTGACGCCATTTTCCCTAATATAAACATCGTGTGACCACTGCTGTTAAAAAGAAACATCGTGTGACCACTAAAAATACTCTGATGGCATTTAAAAATATACTATTATTATTTGGTATACTTATTATTGATCACACTTTTCTAGCTTCTAGGAAATATTGGGAGTCTAGGATCACGCCAAGTAATTTACATACCAAGAAAATTAATAAGAGATCCTCTAAAAAATGCAACAGTTACACACATCAAACAGACATAAGCAGAAGGTTTAGACTAGTAGACTACCATGCTTAGAATGTGCAGAAAGGCTAACCTCTGGTAAAGGGCCAGGGGAATATGTGTCATCATCCTCGGCGATCACAAGTACCTCATCACCCTCTTTTAAAATATATTCATCTTTTGGATTTATAATTATCTTCCCTCCCTCTGCAGCAACCTTTACTCCGCAAGGGATTGCGTCAGGAAAGGATACAAGCACATCTTCAAACCGCAAACCATCCAACTGGGGCCACCTTTTGATATAGAACTCTGAATTTTCAAACCCCAAGATATCTTCCCATATCTGCAATAAAAAATTTCAGAGTTGATGGGTAAAGGCCTGTACTAAAGTGAGTTTCTTAAAAAAACATATAAACCAATGAAAACTTGTCCAGCCAGAGCTTCTGATTCAAATGATAGAATCTGCTTCTATTTAGACAACACAAGAATGAAATCAATACGAGAGTCACAATTATAAATTTATTTGAGGATGATGACATGCATGGAGAAATAATTTTTTTGCTAGAGAGATAAGGGGAGGGGAGAAAAAAGTTACTTTATTTTTCTGCTCCCTTTAGGTTTAGGATTCAATTAGTCTACTATACCCATTAATTCAACTACCTGTGCAAGGCCAGGCTGGAGAGCACACTGTATCATCAACCGTCCAATCACGTCATGTGCAACCACGGTCTCAATTAGCTGTCCTCCGACAAGCTTCACCAAGGGTTCATTGTCAAGATCGCTCATCTCAACAACAACATGACCCCGTAGCCTCTCTTTCACTCCAGTAAGGCTAAGCACAACCCTCAACGCACGGGCATCACTCTGATGACATAAAAAAAGAATAAAATAAGAAACCTGTTATGGTGCCGGTGACATTAAAACCACAAGAACGTAAGACTTAAAAATTTAAGGCATACCTGATCTGCATTTTCATCAGCTGCCAGTACGATTATAGCCCGTGCCTTTGAAACCGAAACCTAAGAATAGGATAAGTGATATAAAGGAAGTTAGCGTATACAAATCCGAAGAGTCTGCATGCATATGCTGGTAAAACCAAGTATCCAGAAAAGTAATATAGAATATAACTGAGGGATGGAGTAAAACTGTAAATACACCAAAATGGATATCACAAGAATTGGATTTCTGACTACCTTTTTTAAGTCTGCAAGTATAAGAGGACTGCCACTTCTGCATATAACTGAAGTGCCCATAAAGCTGAATTCAAGCTTTGCAATATCCATCTCCATCTCCTCCTTGTCTCTTTCTGCCAGGACAACAACGACACCACCACCAATGCTCTTATTTGCTATTGCCAGCTGCTTTAAAAGTGAACCCTGTAATAAAAAAAAAGGCTCTTAACTTAGTTGACCAAAATATATGGTATATTGACCTTTGTGGCACAAGGAGCTTCTAGGACAAGTAGATTTAGAGAGAGTATCATCTACTGTGACACACGAAGCTTCTCATACTTCTCTAGGGTCTAGGCGATAGAATGAACCTAAGCATGCTTCTCTAGACATCAGTCCTGATCATGATACCTTTCTTTTGCCATTTCTTTAGGAAAGGAGTTAACTTTCTGACCTCACATAAAAGTATGAACCCTAAAGAGTAAATCTAGGGCAACCACTAAACTCATGATTTTCCTACTTTTGAAGAGAGAATGTGAGCATGAAGAAAGAGAACATTGACTCTCATGCTTCTGAGCTTCGTTGTAAGTTTGATGGTTGAATTAAATTTTCCCAACCCAAGTACCCAACCCCACCATAGATGCAAGACAAGGACTTAACTAAAAACTACTTTAAAAAATTAATGCCCAAATAAGTAAACTGGTCTTCAGCAGAAAACAAGTGCACAAAGTAACTAAACTTACCAACTTGTCACTCCATCCAAGAACAAGTATGTGGTTGCTTTCAATTACTTCACTCTTCCCTTTCCGCAACGAATCCACCTTCTCTGATATCGCATCTGAAACAAGCCCTAGCATCATTGCAAATATAAGCATCCCTCCTGCACTTATAGAGACCGAAACAATTCGTGGTCCTGTGCCAACCCTATCGGCATGATTTCCTGAATCTGCCACAAATGACCAAGAAAGCCATAGGGATTCAGCAAGGGTACTATCACTGACAGCATAAAGTGCCAAGCCACCAAATGCTATGAGAAACATGGTTGCAAAAAGAAGCGCAAGCAATTTCGCATAAGGATAGATAGAGAAGCACACATCCACCACGTATGCAATTCTCTTCTTTAGTGGAACCTCCTCTTTGTTATTCTTTGCTCGCTTTGAGATATTCTTAATGCGGGGAAGATCATCAAGATGTTTGTACAATATAAAAGGTGTTACAAGAGTAAATAGAAC
This sequence comes from Centrapalus pauciflorus, assembly GCA_020465985.1. NCBI lineage: Eukaryota > Viridiplantae > Streptophyta > Magnoliopsida > Asterales > Asteraceae > Centrapalus > Centrapalus pauciflorus. The sequence continues at coordinate 355,364 of JAANYP010000596.1, read as the reverse complement.
AGTGTAGAGAGCAATGGTTCGACTGTCGGTGTTGCCAATATATGCAAATGGATCTTCACTCTCAATGTCAATGATTCCATCCAGAGGAATGTCCATATTCCTACAAGTTCTGTGAAGATCATAATTCTCTTCCTGCAAGCAGGTGAATCTTTATCATCAGACATTCTTTAACTAACTCATCTATATTTGCAAGGCCTAAATCCTAACGACATCAATGATTACAGAAGGAGAGTGTGTGTGAGAGAGACATGCATAAAAACAGCTCCCTTTTGTAGAACTTTATGACTTGTGTTAGCGTGCACATGTTAATAGAATTCGTTGAGTATAGTGAATGTCCACAAAAACAAACCATATTCACATAAAATAAAATCTTCTGAACCAAAACTAACCAACATGAATATTATTATGATATAGAGGCAATGGCTCACTAAGCTTGTGTAAATTCCAAAATTGTGGGTGTTGCAATTCTTTGTGGGACATCCCAGAACTTGGCAATCCATTTGGGACCGAGGGAGTAAATTTTGCTGATCAAGAGTACATCTATTGCTAAACAAGAAGCCTTACTTTTCTTGTGATTATAACAAAGCAACATCTTATTTCTTAACAAGAACCATAATATGATTTATGTAGACCGTATGCGAATGGAATCAGCAGGACAGCATCTCATTCCTTTCCATCTTCCATTTTTGCATTACTAACATTTCAAAATTTTGAACTAGATAAAGTCAATAAGCACATCACATATTATCAGAATCAGTCAAAGAACTTGATACCTGAAGCTTCGCAACTTCATTCCTTAATGTAATTGCATACGATGCAAACACTACACATAAAAGTGCAAGCTGCATTAAGAAATAAACGTGGCATCATCAGACAGACACTAAACATTAAAATGCGGTATATGATGCTCTGATGGCTCCCTGCAGAATAAGAATATGACATTACACACTCATAAACAAAACATTCAAGTGATAACTTCAATACTTTTTATCGCAAAAAATAATAATAATAGAAGAATAGAAGAATCCGATGTCCCTTACAATCTCTCAAACTCCTATTCTTTTTCTATTTTCATTACTTTTTGTTCATTGCTTATAGAATTCCAGTAAAAAGTTTTCCATCCCAAAAGGATTTGTCATTTATTTCTTCTTCAGTTCAACTCGTTTTAACCAAATGGGGTTCTGTAATTAATACTTGTTCGACATAATATACATGAGTAGCGTACGAGATCATGATTTCTTATTAAAACACTGATGTTTATGCAATGGAAAAGATAGTGCGTTATTATATAGTTTCAGAGAAGTAAAAATTCACCAGGTTACGTATCAACGAACTCCTGATCCTGGAGGTTTTGCGAGAAGGAGTAGATGAACTTAGGGAAGGCGAAGAAGTCAAAGAAGAAACTGTAATTTCAGCAGGCACCGGCCTAACGGCCCTCTCCGATATAACATCTGACCCTGGCGACAATGAATTTGATGTAACCGGATTCGAGCGAGTCGTTTTCACTTCGCTTCCCCCTACCAAATCCTTCGGCATCGAAACGCTCCGAACCGGAGAAGGAGACGGAGACGACACAGGAGGTTGTTTCCTTAGAGACTTAGACGCCGAAGATTTAACAACGGTGACTCGGTTCCGAGTAGTGTTAGGTCCAAGGAAGGATGGATAAACATAGTCACGATCAGCAAATCCGTAAGTTTGACCAGGAAAAGTATCGCTGGTAGTAGTGCTGGAGCTGTCGGAGGAGTCAAATGACCGTCTCGGGGACCAGGTGGAGGAGGAGGAAGCTGGTGGAAGAGAAGAAGCTGAGTCATCGGAGGAGGATACGCGGCGGACGGCAGGGAAGAGTGGACCGGGGAAGTGAGCAGTGGTGGAATCAGCGATCGTCCTAGATTTCTTGAGGAGAGGACGGCGTTCTGGTAGCGGAACGTTAGGGCTCCGGTTGGTATCGACTGAACCTCCATCGGCGTTAGACATAATATCTCCGGATCTTCACCGGAATCTCTTCTCTCCCCCTTTTTCTCTCTCCGTCTGACAGTCATGGTGGTCGAAAGGCTCTTTATCAACCGGACAAAGTTGTTTATTTGTCTGTTTTTCACGGTTGCTAAAAGGTAAACTAAACTCACGTGTAGACGAGTTTCAGTTTCAGGTGGCGCTGTAAACGGTGATTAACGGAATAATTAACCGTTTGTTAAAGCAAACTTCATGAACAAGTTCACTGTAGAGTTAGAGTTAGGGGTTGTTTGTTTTTAGAGTAAACGAGTGAAACACCCCGCGCTTCGCGGCGGGTATAAGAATCATTAGCAAATAATTTAAGCTGAAATATATAATGTAATAAATTTAAAAAATATTTTTAGTCAAAATTAATAACATCTATAATCACATATAAAATTAATGTTATTATTATTTAAAAGGGTCATTTGCTATTTTTATATTTTCTAAAACAAATTTTAAATATACTACATTCATTTTGCTAAATTTTATAATGATAATAATACAAACAAAATATCAAGAAAATTTAATATGTGAGTGAGTGTGTGTGTGTGTTTAGGTTATCGTGAGAAGCCGAATATATTGTGAAGACCTCCCCTTCCGGGTCAGTCCTCAGAGTCTAGGTCCCACATCATGCAATATGATATCAACCATACTAAGATAGGGTAATTAATTGCGGAATTAAAAAATTACATGTACATTACAGATTAGGGTTTAAGTTACATATTTCAAAATAAAGTTATAAAAGGGTAACATCTAATCTAGTCATAATCATCATACATCACATCAAGTCTACCCAAAACCACCACGTTTACTGTCTTCCAATCAGTACCAGAAAGTTTGTTGAGTAGTGGTCTAAGAAAGCTTCAAAACTTGGATCTTGAATGACCTAAGTACTAGGTCCTGCAGGTGATTTTCCTTTGGCTTTTCCTGTAAAATATTAACGCAACATCTGTAAGCAAAGCTTAGTGAGTTTATAGATTTCCAATATTAACATGTGTGTCAAGCGGAGTCATTAGTCTTAGCGTGATATGTCTTGGCTGCCGCTACAGCCCTCATGATTGAGATATAGAATCATAGAATCGGATGATGTTCAGGCCACACTCACGCTTAAATCGTGGGGATCAGCCACATACTGGGCTAGCTACCAGTAAGTCAATATGGCGGAACATCGGAGGTCATTACCAAGTTCATAAGAACTGGTGAAATAGCCAGGTCTAGAACAATAGACCATCAAGGCTAGTCAAGCTGAATAAATCTATCGAATGTCTGATCAAATAATGAAGCTTAAGTCATAATAATCATGATAGCAATGAATCATAAGCAATGTCTGAATAAGTCTTAAATGCAATATGAAATGATAATCAAATAGCTATCATGATTCACTGGGCAACACCCAACCATGGTGTGCACAGGTCTCAATCCAGCTGATAAATGAATGTCAATAAATCTAACAGCAGCAATATATCTCAACCGGATCTATGCATGTTCAATCTGAATATCTATAACTCACAGGTCTGGGTCTTGGTCAAACAGATATAAGAATCTGCCACCTGAGTTATCTCAGGATTTTATCTTTGTCAATCTGTTCTGTCAATTCTTTTCAAATCAGAGACCTGCTTTCAAGTCTTTAAGTCTTTTAATCTTTGTTCAGAATATACTGAACCTGTTCAAAATCATTCATGATAATATCATGTCAATTTCATCATCTTTATCATCATCATTTTAGTCTTTAAATTCTTTGTGTCAATGTTCAGATATTAACTGAACCTGTCCAGAATTATCATTGCCAAATCATATCAATTTCATGTCTTTTTTCATAATCTTTATTTTATCTGATTCTGATAACTGATAACTCTGTTAATCATTTGATTCATTTTTCTTTAATTTTGTAAAAATATCAAAATAGGATATCCAATTTCGGACCATCCGGATTCGGACCAATCCGGATCTGACACCCGGATTCGGACCAGTCCGAAAAGGTCGTCCTAATTCGGACCAAGCCCGGATTCGGTTCATCATCCGAAATTGATACCATCCGAACTCGGATCATCCGAGTTCGGACCAACACTTAACAAAATAATTATTTGTTATCCGAAGTATGGAACCGAAATGGATTTCATCTGAATTTAGGGGTCCGAAATGGGACACCATCCGAATTCGGGTCATCCGAATTCGGATCCTATACTTAGCATATTTTCCAGAATTGTTATTGGTGTTCTTGGTCATATTTATACGGATTTTTACCAAAATCCACTAAAACTTATTTTAATCAACATGCAACTGAATATTATGTTGTATTATGATTATTGGGTTGTTTTTATGCATTTTTCCCCATCAATAACATCACATTTCGATCGAGATCATCCAAATACTCAATATTTTGTCAAGAACACAATTAAGAACAAAATTCCAATTTCATCATTATTTGAATGATCCAAGCATCAAATTTTGTTTCTGTTTCATTTATTAGTTTCAATTCATCATAATATATCATAATTTTATACATGCAACCAATAATCTCCACATTTTAATCTTAGATTTCGGTTTCTAATAAAACCGAACCAAATTCTTGAAATTATAGAGTTTAGTCAATAATTACCTCGAAAATCTTGTAGATTGTTGTTGATCTTTGATTCTTGTAACTCCTTTGTCTTGAATCTTCAATTGATTGTAACAATTTATGGAATTTTGATGAATTTTTGATGTTGGCCGTATGTGTAGAGAGAGAGTAGAGAGAGAGAGAGTGAAATTCTTAAATGGTTGTTAAATGACCATTAATTTGATTAATATATGTGACTTAGCTATATTTGTAGTTTAACCCACTAAACTTTTGTATTTTACATCTCTTTATTCTAATCATTTTAATAATTCATAATCATTTATAATTATTCATGACATATAGAAATAATTTAAGTAAATAATTTCAAACTTAAATAAATTACATCATAAATAATGTAATAAAATTACATTATTATCTCAAAATCAGATATTTACATGCTTGGCAAAAGTTAGATTGTTACAGAATGGGCTCCACCACGCACAAACTTCGTCCCCGAAGTTAGCTACGTTCGAACAGACTGGGATATGTTGCTTTCATAACATCTCTGGATTCCCAAGACTGATGCGAACCTTTGTGGTGTTTCCACTAGACGAGCACCATCTGTATTTCTTTAGTTCTTAGCTTCTTGGTCTTCGAGTCCAGAATACACTCCGGCTCTTCAACCACTCTAAGCTTCTCATCTATTTGCAAGTTAACGTGTGGAATCTGAACTTCTCTTTCGTCAGCTAAACTCTTTCTTAAGTGACTAACATGGAATACAGGATGTATTCCAGCTAAGTCCACTGGTAGATCAAGACGATAAGACTGATTCCCAATCTTTTCAACAATCTTGAACGGACCAATGAATCTTGGAGCTAGCTTGTTTCTTTTAATGAACCGCACCACATTTCTCATTGGGGATACTTTCAACATTACCCAATCGTTAACCGCAAAGCTCATAGATCTGTGACGATTGTCATAATATGACTTCTGCCTGCTTTGAGCTTCAAGAATATTTCTTCTAACAAGTTGAATCTTCTCGTGAGTCAACTGTAGAAGGGCAGGTCCTGCTATTGGTGATTCGCCTGTTTCCCGCCAACAGGTAGGAGTTCTGCATTTTCTTCCATATAAAGCTTCAAAAGGAGCCATCTTGATCGTTGAATGATAACTGTTGTTATATGAGAATTCGACCAACGGCAAGTGGTCATCCCAGTTACCACCTAGATCAAGAACGCATGCACGAAGCATATCTTCGAGTGTTAGGATAGTACGCTCACTCTGGCCATCGGCATTAGGATGATAAGCAGTACTCATAGATATCCGAGTACCCATCCCATCTTGTAGTGCTTGCCAGAATCTGGATGTGAAACGACTATCACGATCAGAAACAATAGATTTTGGCACACCGTGACGAGAAATAATTTCTGTGATGTACAACTGCGCCAATCTATCGAGAGAATAAGTTTCTTTCATTGGTATGAAGTGAGCTGACTTCGTTAATCGATCCACGACTACCCAGATGGAGTCGTGCTGTCTCTTGGTTTTCGGCAGTTTCGTGACGAAGTCCATTGTTATATGCTCCCACTTCCACTCGGGAACTGGTAGTGGTTGCATATCCCCGAAGGGTTTCTGATGTTCTGCCTTTACCATCTGACAAACTCTACAGCTTTCAACACACTTACCGATATCTTTCTTCATTCCTGGCCACCAGTAGTCAGCTTTCAGATCAAAGTACATCTTTGAGCTGCCAGGATGAACAAATAACTTGGACTGATGAGCTTCGGACAGAAGAGTGCTGCGAATTGAACCATACTTAGGAACCCAGATTCGGTTTCCCTTGAGACAGTGAAGTCCCAAATGATTCAGAGTTAGAAATTGTAGTTGCCCTTTTAGATTTTCAGAATCAATATTCTCTTCTTTCAATGCTTCAGCTTGAGCAACTCGGATGTCTTCAATAAGATCAGAAGAGAATACTATAGGAGTCAGGGCATAACAGCACTTTTCCGGATAAACTTTCCTACTCAAAGCATCCGCGACAACATTAGCTTTGCCGGATGATATAGGATCTCGCAATCATAATCCTTGATAAGCTCCAAGGACCGACGCTGCTTCATGTTCAGATCTTTTTGAGTAAAAAGGTATTTGAGACTCTTATGATCGGTGTAGAGCTGACACCGAGTCCCATATAAATAGTGACGCCAGATCTTCAGTGCAAAGGTAACGGCAGCCAACTCAAGATCATGAGTTGGTGCACTTTTCTCGTAATCTTTTAATTGCCTTGAAGCGTAAGCAATTACTTTTCCCCTTTGCATGAGAACACATCCTAAGCCAGTACCAGATGCATCGCTGTAAACAACGAAATCGTCATTGCCTTCTGGCAAGGCTAGAATCGGCGCTTGAATAAGCTTCTGTTTCATAATGTCAAATGCCTCTTGCTGTTTATCGGTCCAAACGAAAGGAGTATTCTTTCGTGTTAGCATCGTAAGTGGCACAGCAATCTTCGAGAAGTCCTTTATAAATCGCCGGTAATAACCAGCCAATCCAAGGAAACTTCTTATTTCGGAGGCATTGCGAGGTGTTTGCCACTTCTGAACAGCCTCGACTTTTGACGGATCAACGGATATTCCTTCGCCAGAAACGACATGGCCAATGAATCTATAAGATAATCAAGATAGAAATTCAAGTTCTGATGTAAATCAGGGATTACTTAGAAAATAGCTCAACACATATATAATAGAAATTATACCTGTCTGAGCCAAAATTCACACTTAGAGAACTTTGCGTAGAGTCTCTCTTTTCTCAATAACTCTAGCAACTGTCGTAAATGAATAGAATGATCAGCCTCCGTCTTGGAGTAAATCAGAATATCGTCTATGAATACGATAACTGATTTATCCAGCATCGGTCTGCACACACGATTCATGAGGTCCATAAACGCCGCTGGTGCATTTGTTAAGCCAAACGGCATCACGAGAAATTCGTAATGACCGTATCTTGTACGGAAGGCTGTCTTTGGAACATCCTCATCTCTAACTTTCAACTGATGATACCCAGAACGGATATCTATTTTCGAGAAATAACTGGCTCCTTGTAGCTGATCAAACAGATCATCGATTCTGGGCAGAGGATACTTATTCTTTATGGTAACCTTGTTCAACTCGCGGTAGTCGATGCACATACGGAAGGTTCCGTCTTTCTTTTTAACAAATAGAACAGGTGCACCCCACGGAGATGAACTCGGTCGGATAAACCCATTTTCTAACAGCTCTTGCAATTGTTTTGACATTTCCTGCATTTCTGCAGGTGCAAGTCTGTAAGGAGCTTTGGCAATAGGAGCCGCACCAGGAACCAAGTCAATACTGAACTCGACTTGACGTTCCGGTGGCACTCCGGAAATGTCATCAGGAAAGACATCTGGGAATTCGCAAAGAATCGGAATATCGGACAAAGACTTCTTTTCAGAGTTGGATTCAGATAAAGCGTAGCACAGATAGGATTCGCGACCCTTGGATAGATACTTATAAGCTTTATCAACAGAAATGAAGCAGTGATCACCTTTTCGCTTTTCGCCTTTGATTTCCAGTACTCGGCCGTCTAAAGACTTGATTCTAATGGCTCGCCGGTTGCAGATAATTGTAGCCTCGTTATTCATTAGCCAATCCATGCCGATGATGACGTCAAACTCTTTTAACGGAATCGGAATAAGGTCGAGGTTGAACACGATGTTGTCAACAAGTAGTGTGCAATTACGATAAACGGAATCAGCCATAACGAAATTGTTACTAGCTGTCTCAATGTCTAGTGTCACGGAAAGCTTTGATGGAGACTTATGTAATCTTTGTGCAAAAGATGTTGATATGAAAGAACGACTTGCGCCAGAATCAAATAATACACGAGCCGAAATCGAGTTAAGCAGGAACATACCGGTAACTACGTCAGGTGTTTCTTTTGCTTCCTCGGCTGTGATTTGGAAAGCTCGAGTCCGTGCAGTCGGCGTTGCAGCAGAACTTTTCCCTGTAGAACCTCCTGCTGATGATTGAGACTGATAACGTTGCCCGCTTCGACACTGGTACATGAAGTGTCCTCTCTTACCACATTTCGCACATCCACGTCCCTGCTGTGGACATTCTTCACTACTATGACCGATCATGTTGCACGCGAAGCAAGTAACGTCATCTGGATTGCACAATCCCATGTGTGATCTTCTGCATCGCTTGCAGAATCGTGGTTCGTTCGTGAGGGAGTAGACTTGTGCTTTCTGCTGTGAACTATGCTGATAGGATTGCGGAGATTGTGACTTATTTGGCTTGAAAAATCTACCAAATCTTTGCTTCTTCGGAGGAGACGGATTCATTGGGTTAGTCGTTGGAGCGTATAGCTGATCACCGTACTCTAGATAACCTCGCTCAATTTGTCTAGCCGCTTCTACCATTTCCAGATAACTCTTGTATTTGATAGCGCTCATCGGATGCCTGTATCTTGGATTAAGTCCTACACGAAATCTATTCATCTTTCGTTCCTCGGTAGCTACCTGATACGAGGAATAACCGCATAATCGTGAGAATTCGTGTTCGTATTCGTCAACTGTCTTCGTCCCCTGAGTCAGCTGCATCAGTTGTACTTCCATTTTATCTTGTTGGTCGATCGGGCAGTACTTCGCATTGAACATATCAAGAAACTGCTCCCATTCTAAAGTCCGAATCACCTCCTCACCATAGATACTTCGCTGGGTTTTCCACCATGCACGGGCAGCTCCCACAAATAATGCAGACGCATAACTCACCTTCTTTGAATCCAAGCAGTCAGAGATTCTGAAAATTTCTTCGGTATGACTGATCCAATCCATCGCCTGAATTGGATTCACTGTACCCTCAAAATTCAGGGCACCTCTCGCTTTGAAGTCCTTGAACTTACAGCCTCTAGGCTGAGCAATTTGAGTTTCGGGATTTGAATTATCAGAATCAGATTCATTAGTCTGGACTTGCTTTTCTTTTCTTTTATTCTTTTTATCTTCACGTCTCTTAGCTTCGGCCTCATCTCTGACCTGAAACTGTTCTTGCATTATTTTGTTCTGTTGTGCTGAGTGTTGGGCTAGAAGTTGTTGCATCATTTCAAACATTTGTTGTGGGTTCATGTTGCTGGGAATATCACCTGATCCTGATCCTGACATCTTCTACTGAAAATTAAAAGAATGTAACTATCAGTTTATAGACTTAGATCTATGTACCCTTTTTCCCATCCTAATAGTCTGTACATCCTATCTCAGTTCAAACCACCTAAATGATTGATACATATGTATTGCTTCAGTTTGAGACCAAGTATACTCACGTAATACTTGATTCACTCAAACTAGTGCTTTGATACCATCCTGTGAAGACCTCCCCTTCCGGGTCAGTCCTCAGAGTCTAGGTCCCACATCATGCAATACGATATCAACCATACTAAGATAGGGTAATTAATTGCGGAATTAAAAAATTACATGTACATAACAGATTAGGGTTTAAGTTACATATTTCAAAATAAAGTTATAAAAGGGTAACATCTAATCTAGTCATAATCATCATACATCACATCAAGTCTACCCAAAACCACCACGTTTACTGTCTTCCAATCAGTACCAGAAAGTTTGTTGAGTAGTGGTCTAAGAAAGCTTCAAAACTTGGATCTTGAATGACCTAAGTACTAGGTCCTGCAGGTGATTTTCCTTTGGCTTTTCCTGTAAAATATTAACGCAACATCTGTAAGCAAAGCTTAGTGAGTTTATAGATTTTCAATATTAACATGCGTGTCAAGCGGAGTCATTAGTCTTAGCGTGATATGTATTGGCTGCCGCTACAGACCTCATGATTGAGATATAGAATCATAGAATCGGATGATGTTCAGGCCACACTCACGCTTAAATCGTGGGGATCAGCCACATACTGGGCTAGCTACCAGTAAGTCAATATGGCGGAACATCGGAGGTCATTACCAAGTTCATAAGAACTGGTGAAATAGTCAGGTCTAGAACAATAGACCATCAAGGCTAGTCAAGCTGAATAAATCTATCGAATGTCTGATCAAATAATGAAGCTTAAGTCATAATAATCATGATAGCAATGAATCATAAGCAATGTCTGAATAAGTCTTAAATGCAATATGAAATGATAATCAAATAGCTATCATGATTCACTGGGCAACACCCAACCATGGTGTGCACAGGTCTCAATCCAGCTGATAAATGAATGTCAATAAATCTAACAGCAGCAATATATCTCAACCGGATCTATGCATGTTCAATCTGAATATCTATAACTCACAGGTCTGGGTCTTGGTCAAACAGATATAAGAATCTGCCACCTGAGTTATCTCAGGATTTTATCTTTGTCAATCTGTTCTGTCAATTCTTTTCAAATCAGAGACCCGCTTTCAAGTCTTTAAGTCTTTTAATCTTTGTTCAGAATATACTGAACCTGTTCAAAATCATTCATGATAATATCATGTCAATTTCATCATCTTTATCATCATCATTTTAGTCTTTAAATTCTTTGTGTCAATGTTCAGATATTAACTGAACCTGTCCAGAATTATCATTGCCAAATCATATCAATTTCATGTCTTTTTTCATAATCTTTATTTTATCTGATTCTGATAACTGATAACTCTGTTAATCATTTGATTCATTTTTCTTTAATTTTGTAAAAATATCAAAATAGGATATCCAATTTCGGACCATCTGGATTCGGACCAATCCGGATCTGACACCCGGATTCGGACAAGTCCGAAAAGGTCGTCCTAATTCGGACCAAGCCCGGATTCGGTTCATCATCCGAAATTGATACCATCCGAACTCGGATCATCCGAGTTCGGACCAACACTTAACAAAATAATTATTTGTTATCCGAAGTATGGAACCGAAATGGATTTCATCTGAATTTAGGGGTCCGAAATGGGACACCATCCGAATTCGGATCCTATACTTAGCATATTTTCCAGAAATGTTATTGGTGTTCTTGGTCATATTTATACGGATTTTTACCAAAATCCACTAAAACTTATTTTAATCAACATGCAACTGAATATTATGTTGTATTATGATTATTGGGTTGTTTTTATGCATTTTTCCCCATCAATAACATCACATCTCGATCGAGATCATCCAAATACTCAATATTTTGTCAAGAACACAATTAAGAACAAAATTCCAATTTCATCATTATTTGAATGATCCAAGCATCAAATTTTGTTTCTGTTTCATTTATTAGTTTCAATTCATCATAATCTATCATAATTTTATACATGCAACCAATAATCTCCACATTTTAATCTTAGATTTCGGTTTCTAATAAAACCGAACCAAATTCTTGAAATTATAGAGTTTAGTCAATAATTACCTCGAAAATCTTGTAGATTGTTGTTGATCTTTGATTCTTGTAACTCCTTTGTCTTGAATCTTCAATTGATTGTAACAATTTATGGAATTTTGATGAATTTTTGATGTTGGCCGTATGTGTAGAGAGAGAGTAGAGAGAGAGAGTGAAATTCTTAAATGGTTGTTAAATGACCATTAATTTGATTAATATATGTGACTTAGCTATATTTGTAGTTTAACCCACTAAACTTTTGTATTTTACATCTCTTTATTCTAATCATTTTAATAATTCATAATCATTTATAATTATTCATGACATATAGAAATAATTTAAGTAAATAATTTCAAACTTAAATAAATTACATCATAAATAATGTAATAAAATTACATTATTATCTCAAAATCAGATATTTACATGCTTGGCAAAAGTTAGGTTGTTACATATATATTGAGAAATGTGAGAAGCACTATGATTCGTAAATTTTGTACATTAATTCAATTATTTTAAATTTATGATTCATATTTATAAATTAATAAATTATCTCAAAACATTGTGAAGTTGATTCACTTAACTTAGAATTTATGATTCATTATTTATACAACAAAAAAATTGTGAATCAATATGTAAAAATGAATCACAATGATTTTAACATTTCAAGAGATAGATTTAGCATCTCATTTGATTCTAAGTTTATATATATAGATAATTTAACAATAATGATGATACAATTTTAACAACAATTACAATAATAAAATAATTTAATAAATAATACATATCATGTTATCTATTTGATTTATGAACAGTGTTATCTATCTATCAAACAAATTAAGTATAGTAACTAATATTGGATGATATATAAATGTGTAAATTTAAAAGTAAGACTAGGGATGTGTGTATTTTCTATTCAAAAAAATATTGATAATATACAATATGTTCTATGATAATAACGACTATTTTTTCTTTATATAGAAATAAATTTGATGATTCATATTTAAAGAGAAATAATTTCACTATACTTTACATGTATTAAAACTTATGTGTAATCTTATTTATTTTTTAAAAAGCTATGAAAATAGAAAGATATCAAAACATAAAAAAATAAGAAAAAAATTTTCAAAGCAATAATAAATAATAATAAGTAAATTTAAAATTGGATTAAATAAATTAACAATATTTAAAAAATGACTTTGAATTCAAATTTGTATTAAATGTAAAACTACAATATTTAAATATCATATTAAATTAGTATTAAGTAAGATATAGTATAATATTATTTTTTTATTTTATTAAAATAATTTAATAAATAAATTATATAAGAAAACTTTAAAAACAAAATCAAAAAATCAAAAAGAAATAGAATGAATAGGTTATGAATAGTGAATTTTATCTTGGTAAATGTATATATATATATATATATATATATATATATATATATATATATATATATATATATATATATATAATTACATAAATGGTCACTGTGGTTTATAGAAAATTACAGGTTTTGTTCCTAACTTTTAAAAATTACACTGATGGTTCATATTTTAAAACTTTGTCACGCTTTCGATCCCTAAACAATTCAATTTTTTAAAAATATCAATTTTGCCCTTACAAATGACTTTCACATATGGTCCTAATCAATTAATTAAGTTTTTGATTTATAGATTATTATTTGTATTTTTATAATTTTATTCTTTTTGATAGAAATATTTATTTTGTTTATTAACTTTGTTTTATAAATTCTTTTTTTCATATATCTATATATTTAATTTATTTTATCTTTTTTATTTTCACATACTAATTTTTAAATGTTATTCATATTGTTTTGGAGATTTATACATGTAAGATATGTACATTCATTAATAAATTTTAAAAAGCATCCCTTCTTATTTCATAAATATTATTATAAATTCTACACATGAAATGATATTAATAAAAATATATTAGTTTTAATAATCTTTAACAAGCTTGTAATTTTTTAGCATTCTAAATATTTTATGAGTATATCATATCATGTGTTTGAATAGTATAAAATATATGTTCATTGTTAAATATAAATTCTACTTTACTTTTTTTTCTCTTCTTTTTTATTTTTATTTCAAAAAAAATGAGAAAATTTTAAATTATTTCTGAAGAACCTTTGATAGTTCTAAATAAGATTTTAATATATATATTTAATGTCATTATATAATGTTTTGTTTTTACATATTAAAACAATGTTTTATTTTTTAATTTTAAAATAGTGTTTTTTAAAAAAAATTTATTTAAAATTATCAACAGATTTTTTAAAATAATTTAAAAGTTTCTTACGTGTTGTATTTTGTGAAATAAAAATAAAAAATAGAAAAAAAATTAAAAGAATGATGTATATGTAATAATTGAACTAGTATTTTATACTCTTCAAACATTAGAAAAATGATATGTTACACCCAAAACAAATTTAGAAATGCTAAAAAGATTACAATCTTGTTAAGTTTATTAGGAATAATACAATTTTACTTACACTATTTCATATGTAAAATATACGATATTCTACCAATAAAAATCTATAAATTAAGAATAGATAATTTTTATAATCTATAAATGAATGTACATATTTACATGTTTAGAGTTTCAAAAACACCTTTAATATCATAAAAAGTTAATATATGAAGATAAGAACGATAAATTAATTAAATATATAAATAGATTGGAAAATATTTTATAAAACAAAAATTAATTAAAATATATATTTTTCTTTAAAATGAACGAATGTAGAAATAACTAAATATATATTTAAAATTAATAAGTATGAAACTTATTAATATATAGGTAAAAAACACAAATAAATTGTAGATAAATTTTTATAAAAATAAATAAATTATTACTTATTAATTAAACATTTATGAATATACAAATAATTAAGGGTAAATTACAAGTTTCGTCCCTGTGGTTTATTGGAACTTATGGATTGGATCCTTTAACTTGAAAAATTACACTGACAGTCCTTGTGGTTGAAGTTTTGTTACGGATATGGTCTTTTAGCAATTTAAAATGACCATTTTACCCTTACTTGTTTAAAAATTATTATTAATGTTGTTTTTATTGATATTTTTATTATTATTAAATAATAGACTTATCTAAAAAATTAAAATACCAGTAAAATTAATTTAATATAAAAGACATAAATTTGAATAATAAAGACAAATGCATAATAATTATCATTAATTAGAAACTAAAAGATAACGTATTAAGTTTATATTTTTTACATTTAAAAAAGTAAACCTTTTCTAAATCAATTAAATAAATGTAATCATCGTCAAAAAGTATTAAAGACTTTTTTGAAGTTTTTAAAATTTTTATATAAACAAGTTTTTAACAACTTCAATAAACGTTTAAAAACATTTTTTTATAGTTTAAACATTTTTAAAAAGTTAATTTTTTAAATGTTATTATAAAAGTTATAAAAAACTATCAAAAAACTTCAAAAACATAAAACTTATTAATTGTTCATCAAAATGTTTAATTTTTTTGTTTTATTATTCATGAAAATGTTTAATTTTTTTAACAAAAAAATAAAAAGGAAACCTAAAGTTAAAAAACTATTTTACTTTTAGTTTATTATCAAAATGATGAAATAACAATTCATATATTTTTATAGATATTTTAATGATATTTAGTTTTTAATTGATAATAATAATTATTCGTATGTCTTTAAAAATTATTTATTATTTATTTTTATGTGTTCTACACTAAATTAATTTTACTAGTTTTTAAAATTATTTTATTATTTTATAATAATCAAAATAATAATAATAATAACATTAATAATTATTATTAAACTAGTAATGGTAAAATGGTCTTTTAATATTGCCAAAAGACCATATCCGTAACAAAACTTCAACCACAAAGACTGTCAGTGTAATTTTTTAAGTTAAAGGACTCAATCCATAATTACTAATAAACCATAGGGACGAAATTTGTAATTTACCCAATAATTAAATATGAAGTAAAAACTTAAATAGTTCATTACGGACCATAAGTGAAATTAGTTTCTAAGGGCAAAATTGGAATATTTAAAAAATTGAGTTGCTTAGGGACTGAAAACGTAACAAAGTTTCAAAATATGGACTACTGGTGTAATTTTTAAAAGTTAGGGACGAAACCTGTAATTTGCTATAAACCACAGGGACCATTTATGTAATTTACTCTTGTTTTTAATTAAGGAGGTTTTAATAACCTTTAAAGTCTAAACTTCAGATCTATAAAATAATAAGACTGTTTGTTTAGATTTAGAGTTTAGAGGCTACAACATCTAGATTTACCTCTTAAAATTAAGAGGTTAAATTTTGGCTGAAAAAAATACAAGGATAATTTCTCTCTTCTGCATACAAGTTACAACCCTAGTTCTAATTTAAAAATATTTATCATATTAATTATTTTATTTTAATTTTGTTTATTTAAATTAATTAATTATAATATATAACTTATTAGATATAATATTTTAAAGTAATATTTTTCATATGTTTCATATTACGAAACAAACAATCTTAAGACGACCTCTTAATTTCAAATTTCAAATCTTAAGACCACCTCTTAATTTCAAATGTGGTTTTCAAACTTCAGATATTTAACCTATTAAAAAACAAATACCACCTTAGAGTTGTGAGCTAAAGCTTTTGGGAAACGTAGCTTTTTGAAAAAGTTGAAACTTTTTATTTTTATAATTGTGTTTAGTAAAATAAGTTGTAGCGGTAGCTTTTAATATTAAATGACATAAAGTTCGGATATTCTTGTCGAGTTTATTGATATTCTTAAAGTTCGAATCGGTGAGCCTGGTATGCCACAACCAGTTAAGATCAACATTGATGTTTGATAAAAAAAAAAAAAAATAGGTTATGTTTGTTGAGCATTGAGCATGCAAATTTCATATCTATAACGCATACACCTTTTATTTAGAAACAAATTTTTAATTTTGCCTTTAAATCTTATATGAAGCCTTGGTTGACATCACCCATTTTGCACTTTTTTTTGTTGATATTGTGTGCTTTTGTGATTAAAATATATGTGTAATTGAAATATGTGTTTGGTTGGTTATTTTTGGAAATTCTAGATGTGTAAAGAAAAATAAATTTGGTGCCAATAGACATAAACTCGATGAGTAGAGTAAGAGTCGTATGACTCAACGAGTCACACACTGGTCCCAAATAATCTGAATTCCAGTAGTCATCAACTCGACAAGTGGATATGTTGACTCGTCAAGTGACCCACTTTTTATAACAAACAAGTTGTTAATGACAGGCCAATGGGAGGCTGAGAACTCATTGAAAGACGAGTCGGTCCTTAAATATAAAAGTTTGTTTTTCTGAAATTCAAAGAGTGACCCACTTTAGATCATTTTTATATTAGTTTAGTTTTTGGAGTGTAAAAATGAAATAAAGTACACCTGTTGTGACACCTTTTCCACTATAACTACAATCACAATACACCCAGGATTATATCACCATACAATAACCATTACATAATGATCTGATTACTTAATACAAATGCGGAAGCAATAAAGTACATAATAAAATTTCAAGTGTTAAACACCCTACGGTGCTACAAGGTTCCAGACTTATTCTACATACTCAATACATAATTACAAAATCTCAAATATTATATTGTTGGTCCCACATTTCAATTACCGATTGAGTAGTAGAGGATCTTCCAAAAACTTCAATAAAGACCTAGCTAGAAGGTCCAATAGCGGATTGCCATTTTTCCTGTAAAAAAATGAGCGACTAGGGGGTAAGCAAAGCTTAGTGAGTACAGAGATTATACATTCGACAGATATTTATGCAGCACACAAGGGTAACATCAGCAACACACGCCGTATACCCTCATCGTACACGAAGTACGGAAACGAGCTGCAACTCCATCGTGCCAAATGCACGGAATAACACATTCAATTGAGGCAAACATTACCATCGGGGATGCTACACCTGCCCATCAGGACCTCGGAGGGATCAGCTCCAGGTCATATAGCC
Organism: Centrapalus pauciflorus; assembly: GCA_020465985.1. NCBI lineage: Eukaryota > Viridiplantae > Streptophyta > Magnoliopsida > Asterales > Asteraceae > Centrapalus > Centrapalus pauciflorus. The sequence continues at coordinate 337,473 of JAANYP010000596.1, read as the reverse complement.
TCGGTAGCATCGAATTACCAATCATGACTCGTAAGCCAAACAGAAGATGCACAACAAAGGTCAGGACATGCAACAAGCAACAATGTGCATCTACAATTACACGAGTCAGTAGAATTCCAATCGAAAGTGAAACAACATGCCTCAATGAACACAGATGACAATAAATAAATGTAGACATATATAATCCTAGGTACTCACAATGGGTGCGTTATGTAACCTCAGTTAATATTATTTCTCCTCGGGCTTTCAACTGGAATCACAAAGTACCCCACTGTGGATTAAACAACAACACAAGGGACCTGTTAAATCAGTAAAAACAAAACATCACAGTCAATAATTGTTTATTTCATAAAAACTTAATTTTATAAGTTTTACAACAATTGACCCGAAATTCGGATCCTACCCGAATTCGGATCCCAACTGAGTTCGGACCTCAACCGAATTCGAACCGCACCAAAATTCGGACTCCACCCGAATCGGACCCCACCCGAATTCGGACCTCATCCAAAATTCGATGGGTTGAATAAAATATTTAAATTTTCCATATTTACACATTACCCCCTTCAACTTATCTGATTTCATTAAATAAAGTTTCATCCTTATTTTAATTACTAATCAATTATAATTCATCATTAACACTTATAATTACTTAAAATATTGAAATTCTCAATTTCTTAGTAAAGCAACCAACTTTTAAATTCTCAATTACACTATTAAAAATTTAAAATGTCTATGTCGGTTTCTCATCGTTATGCTCGCTTAAAAGACGACAATGATGATTTCTCCTCATTATTATCATTTTTAAATAAATGAATTATATCAAACCACAACAATCCATCAAAACACTTTCCAAATAATATTTATCATTTGAAATTCCAACTAAATTTCATTACATTCAAAATTCAAACTAAGTAAACTCAATTACATCAATTTAAATTCTTAGGATGTTACACCTGTTTAGCTGTCCAACCATACATTATATATCTGGAACAGAACTACACATGATTTTATATATTTTTTACAAAACAAGATATCAAAGTTGAAGAATAACAGTTACCCTACACAACCAGCTGTGAAAAAACACATTTTTGACTCATATTCAACTTTAATTGGCTTAAAATTATGGTCCTTGTGTTTTGTTCAAAATTATGGAATGGTCCCTCAACTTCCAAAGTTGCAGTGACGGTCCATCAAACCATTTTTTACTTGCAGAATTGGTCCTTCTATTTTTAAAATTTTTAAAAATGATGATTTTGTACTTCTCTCAATTACAAGTTTGATAATTTCAATTTTGTTCCTTTTTCTTGAGTTTTTATTTTTAGGTTTAAATTTGAAATATTGATTTAATAAATTATGATTTAATTCATTATCAAATATATTATTCTCGTTATTATTATTATTATTATTATTATTATCATTATTATTATTATTATTAATTATACCTTTGTATTTTGTAAATTATTTTTATTTAAATACGTAATTAGTTAATTTATACATCTTTTTATGTATTCAATTTATTTGTTAAAGTTTTATTTATTTATATTTTACTGGCTAAAACATTTGTATATATTTATTATTTATTCTTTTTCATCAAACTATTTCATTCCGTTAATAAATTCTGAACTTATGTAAATTTTGATTTAAATTTACTAAAATCATTACGTTTTTATTTAAGTTTACTAATTTATACTTTTTGTCACACCCTGCTACCCCGATTGGCAGCGAGGCATGACGAGTGCGGAATCGTAACCATAATCATAACGAACGACCACTACATGGACGTTTTCAGAAAAATATATTGATATAACTTCAAAATGTTTTACATAGCCCGAATAGAATGAAGAGTTGTTCGCAAGTTACAGAGATTTAAATACATAATTAGATTATCAAAAAATGGTGCAAATAAATCTCCGGTTTGAAAATGATGCGACTCCAAAATGAACGGAAGCCTTGGAATGCTTCCAATGAATGCGCATGTCTTAAATACCTGAAAAAAAATACGTCAACCAATTGTTGGCGAGCTCATAAGTTTACGCGAAAAGACCAATTGTATGGACATTAACAGATGAGTTGAATTTATAAAGCATGAATTCCATGTATGTATTACATAAACCATCATGCAACTGAAACTTAATTAAATGAGTTTGCCCTGTGCAGTATCCCCGACTGTGATACCGTGTGCTAAATATATATGCATTCCACTGTTAGCCGGTAAGACTAACCCGAATGGGGGACATGACTCCCGATAGATCTATCCACAATATATTTGCGCTTACAAATAAATGTAATTAACGGTTCATGATATGAGGGCTGATGGATCCACAAAAAAACATGTGTAATACATATGAGAAATAAACAGTTTTGATGACCATATGAAAATAGTGCATGTATTTTCACCCCAATAGATAGTTAAAATAGGGGTTATGAAGACTCACCATAAGTTGATGGTAAAATTGAGCGTAAAAACGACGGTTTGCGTTGTTGATGAGTGATGACACCGAACGCGTTTAACCGAGCCCTAAATGATACGAGAGACTTAATAACTCCCATATATATATATATGATAATATGTATGTATAAAGGTTTTTATGTTTTAAATCATCCAACTTTACAAGTTTATAGATAAAACCCACTTAAAGTTGAATGGTTTATTTCTGATAAGTCCCCAAACTGCTTAAACCTTTTAAATTGGTCCGTTAACCTGTTATAACAGGTTAACATGCTTAAACCTATTTTACAAAAACCATCAAAGTATAAATTTTTTTCGATTAAGTCCCCATTTCATTTTTTTTCTAATAAGTTCCCGAACTACTTAAACATTTCAACTTTTCGATAAAATAAAACGAACTTTTTTTAAACTTTTAAAAACGACGATATTTATTTTGATAACATAGCATGTCTGGTTTGTCTAGACCAAAATAAGTTGGTTCGTATATAATATTTTCTCAAAACGACGATAGTTGTTCGAAAATAATAATAATAATATAAAAGTCCGTTATTCCGGATAACATAAGTTGGTTTGATATAAAAACATAAATGATGATTCTTTCGAACCTATGTTTATCTAGACCACAATTTTAAATATATTTAACTAGTTCATCCCGACTAAACTTTAAACAATAAAAATGATCGTTTTGATTTATCATTTTGATTTATATTTTTGCATCCACGTATGTATAACGTGAGTGTCAATTGAACAATCACTTAAATTGATAAAACAATAAATAACATGAGTTTATCAAGATAAGGGATTTAATTGTGTGGCAAAAATATTAGTAGACGGATTTATAAGACAAAATAATTTAGTTAAGGGATTTATAAGACAAAATAAATTAGTTGGGGGACTTAATCGAAAAAAAATCATAGATTTATAAAATTACGTCAGCAATTTCAACCCGTTCAACAGATCGCCGGTAATTTTTTTTGAAAAAAACATCAAATTCGTGATTTTTATTTAGTTAAGGGACTTATCAGACAAAAAAATTGATTGAGAGACTTAATCGGAAAAAAACTTGTAGTTTGATGGTTTTTTGCGAAATTTTCCCTTTATATATATATATATATATATATATATATATATATATATATATATATATATATATATATATATATATATATATATATATATATATATATATATAAGTTTCAAGTTTTTTAAAGGTTTTTGGGCCTACTTTGAGGTTGTTTTCGACCAAGCTCCAAAATGATTTGAGCTTTGGTTTTCATAGACATAAAACTACTATATACAAAGAATTTTTCAAGTTAAGAACGACCATTTTTTGATGTGTTTAGGTTGGGGAAAGACTCGTTAAAAACCCTATGTTGGTCATTTTTGAGCTGTCAAACTTTCGGGTTCCCAAATAATATTTGGGGGTTCTAAACTCCATATTAAATTATGAAAACCTCCACATATCTAGTTAAGACATAGATTTAACTTTTGAGACAAGAATCAACTTATTTCGTTAAGTTATGGATTAGTTATGATTTTTCAAAGTCGTCGTAATATTTCTGCCGAAAATCCGGATTTCATAACCTTGAAACAACTTGTGATCTTTGTAGTTTATTCAAAAACCACATGTATAAAAGGCTATGAAACACATTTATATAACTTGTTTTCATATTATTTATACTTACATTATGTGTTTATATATTTATAAACACAATTGAAGAATACAAACTTAAAAACAAAACTAGTAATCAATAAACTTGAGTTTTTATGAACTTGTTGTTGTTGATGATTATATATATTATGTAAGACTTATATTGTAACATCCTCAGATTTAGTTTATTGTAATTTGGAATAATTAGATGAATTTTTGTATTAAGTTGAATTATTAAAATTGATTATGTATCTGGATGTTTAAAAGTTGGTTGCTATTTTAAGGAAATTAAGAAGTTTGAGAATTTTGAATTTATTATTATAGAATATGATGAATTATAAATGTTAGTGATGAAAATTATGATGAAAATTATGATGAAAATCAGTATTTAATGGAACCGGATAAGTGGAGGGACCACTTATGTCAATAGCTAAAAGTTTTGAATAAAAGACTTTTGATGTCTTTCTTTTTGCCATTTCACCTCTTCATTTCAAAACACACACACAAATTCTCTCTAGAATTTCTGCTGAAAATCGACAAATTGAAAGCAAATTCGTGGATTACATCTGGTTATTAACAAGAATTAGTTGGAATCATGTAAGTTTTGGGGTTTTATTTTGAGAGTTTAAGGTTCAAAAATACGATTTTTGAACTGAAAATCATTGTTGCATGTTGGATAAATCAGTTGGAAATCATCCCTTGAAGGTTACTGAAGCATTTGAAACAAGAATCAACCATTAATTCGTCCAAAAAGGTAATAAATCTGAGTTTTTGTGTTCTTGAGGATTTTACTCATTTTTGGTCCAATCTGGACGAATTTGAATGTTATTGATGGGGAAAATGATGTAAAAACACTCAATATATAGTAATATATCAAATATATGGATTGCATATTGTTAGATTTAAGTTTTGGAAGTTTTTACTTAAAACCCGTAAGTTACGACCTGCATTTCTGCAAGTGAACTCGGCGAGTTCCCAAGAACACATGACTTTTGACTGGAACATCGTTAGAGGCCTAATTCGACTCCAGAAAAAAGTTACGGGCATTTTTCTATAGAGAAGCTGAAATTTCAACATAAAATAGTCAATTCAGAGCTGTTTTTTAACAAGTTCCAACTTTCAAAGCTTCAATCAGTAAATCACTCAATTTTTCCATTAAAGATCTTGGAAGATTCAACTTCAAGCAATTCAAAATGGCATATGAACATTTTTCAAAGTCTAGGCTAATTGAAAAACTTACTGAATCTGAAAATATTCGTAAAAACAATTATGACATTCTTGTTCAGATAAATACAGATAAAGTTTTGGCTTTACTTGATGTATTATTACTGAACGAAGAAATTTTGAGCTTAAAAGACAAACAAAATTCTAAGAGTACTGCTCTTAATTTGAAATATCTTAATTAAATAAAGAACTTGATGAGTTGAAACGAGAGAATCTTCATACTACAACTCATATGAAATATTGTTTGCCTGAAAGAACTGAATTGTTTAAGAAAGTTAAAAATCTTGAAGAAACACTTTCCAAGATAAATCAGTGATAAAAATTGTATATTAAACAAATCTGAAGAATTTTTTACTCTTGAAAAATAGTTGTCTTTAACTAAAGATTCACTTGAGAAAGAAAGACATGAGTTCTTACTGAAAGAACAAGATTTTAAAGTTAAATCTAATATGTTTGAAGATGAAAGAAAGATGTATTTAATCAAAGAACAATCTTTTAAAACTAATTACCAATCATTTAATAATGATAGAAATTCTTATTTGGTCATTATCAAATGATTAGAAGATCAGATATTTCATCTTACCAAACAATTGATTGATTCTCCTAGTTCAAAAGAATCAGAGGTTAAAGATCCTTCAGTTTGTTCAAAATCTAAAGTTGATCAATCTAATTTATCTACAGAAAGTTAAAAGAATCCAACTGAATTTTCTAGATTTGATTCTTCTTCAAATCTTAAACTCAAGTATCTATTAAAGACACACAGATGCAAAGATAAAGTTGTTGAACAACTTCCGGTAAAGATTTACACTGGTGAATCTTTGAAGTCAACTTTTCTTAAAGTTTCTGGAAATACTGGTCATTCTTCACAGAAAACAATTTCGCAGAAAAAGACCAACTATTGCTAGAAACAGGCTAAAACCGAACAGTTATTCATAAAGAAGAGATTGAAAAATTATGAACATTCAAATTCAAGTTTCTTTAGAAATTCAGATATTCAATTTCTAAATACTCAAAGAAATTTGTTTTCTGCTTTTGAAAGAGAAGCTAATAGTTATAATCTGCAATGGGTACCTAAACCAAAGTACCAGTGGGTACAAAAACCCATTTTGAAATGGGTACCCAAGAGCGCTAACAAGTCTGGCTCCAAATCTGTTTGGATACCAAAGACATCTTAAATTTTGCAGGTTATAGGTTTCTTATCATTTTCAGATAAGAACCTGTTCTTCAATTCAACAAAGCTTTCAGTTACATCAAACTGAAACCTGAGTTTTCGCGACAAATGGCTTCTAATCACTTCCGATTAAAACCCAAGTCTGAGAGACAAATCTTACTGGAATTACTGCCCTAAATTCAACTGCGAAGCTGAAATTGAAAAAGATGGAGTTTTATTTTTATAATTTTTTGCTCCTGTTTTACTTTCCATGAGTTGACTAATTTTTTTGTGCTTATTTTCAGGAGAAGTTTCAGATACTTTGACGTTGACATTTTAAAAAAACTGTGCGATTTTTCACGAAAATATTTGGTACACATATAAAAAGATTTTGTTTTAGTTGAAATGGAAATTTTTTTTATGATTCTCTGAATATATCATTGACATTAATTGATCTAATCTCTTTGATTTTCATAATCTCATTTCTTCTGAGATTCTCTTTGTTATAACTCTTCCAATTCATACTGGATTCTCCCGTTATCTCCCAAGTGCTATTTCTTTCAAGAAAATATCATTTTTTTCATATCAGATATCAGATTTTTCATTTCATTCTGACATCTCCCAAATTTTCTGAATATAATCTCTGATATCATATGAGCTGAATTTCTTGATATCCATGAGCTGAAACGCTTAAAATTTTTTCTGTTGACTCCGATTATGCACCTAACTGTGTGATTGGCATAAATATCGCTTTTATGGTCTAACCTGAACCGGAAGACCTACCCAAGAAACAAACCACTTATAGTTTGTGTGGGTAAGGGTTATTTAGGTCTATTAGTTGAGAAGTGTCAGTTATCACGGGATACTGATAGGGTCGAGCAGAGGTAAAATGTAAATGAGAGGGACATATTGAAAGGAGATAGTTATGCATCAGATCATGCCTTCACTATAAAGCTGACTGAATTTTTTTTCTGAAAAGTGAGCCGGAGGGAGCTAAGTTGAAAAATGCTGAGACAATGAAGACATTTGCTCCGGTCTCTGACTTCATTTGATGCACATTGTGTCTAGAGCTGATTATATACACTTTTAGAACACATCGAGTCTTAACAGTCTGCGTGACTATAAACTACTAGTCCAAAGTGACTAAGCCGGAACATATTAGAGTGATTCTTTCATGTTAAATGATTTCACGATGATTATTTGGAAATTATACCAGTGTTAACATCACGCCAACACTGAACGTAGGTCACATACATTATGTTTATTGTGCAAACAGGAATCCTATGTGGACCTGGACTCGTTATTTCACAAAATGGATGTGTTCCATTTTCCCCAAAGTTGAAAAGCTTTGTTTTTGTTCTGGAAAGTTATAGTATCAATTCGAGGGGGAGTGAGATAGATTTGTTTAGTATAGGGGGAGAGGATATCAGTTTGAGGGGGAGAAAATCAATGTGTAATATTTCTGAATTGTAATTGTTGTTGTATTTTATATACTGCGTATTCAATGCATTAATGTCTCTGAAGACTTTGCATGATGTTCATAATTCTTATGATCATCATGAGGGGGAGAAAAACTAGAGTTCATAGACAACAGTTAAGTAGATTGAAGACAACTGAAGACAATTGCAACAACTTATCAATACAATTGATAAATGGAGAGAATCGAAAGCTATTCATGATTCAAGGGGAGTGTGCTTTCAAGTAAAAGAGAAAATCAGAGAAGAAAAGATGTGTAGATCAGAGAGAGAATAAAGAAGAAGATTCAGAGATCAAAGAATAGAAGAAGATTCAAGAAAAGAATCATCCTGAACAGAACTTTAATTGAAAATTGTTTTCATCTCTAAGGGGGAGATTGTTTGGTACAATTATATATAGAGTTGAAAACAATAGATTGTAATAGTTCAGGGTTAAATATGTAAATATTCAATTGTTGTTATTGAGTATAAATAGTGTATGTACGCATACATACAAAATATACAGAAGGTGGTAGAACAGTTAATAGATCGGATTAGAGAGAAAGAAGAATTGCTTTGCAAGAAAGTCGTGAACCCCCAATGTAATATTCTCTCTTTAATCATTCAATATGTTGTGTTGATTGTTCTTGTTCATATAAGTGTTTGATTGTTAAATGAATTGCCATGAAATATGAATTATCAGTTTTTTGCGCAAATTTTCCTAAAATAATCTTATTTAGTTTTGGGTTAAATTCGTACAAATGTATGTTACTTTATTGAAATTACTCAAATGACTAATCTAGTTATTTTTAATCCCATTGGTAATTGTACTTAAAATTTATTGTTGAGATGACATTTTTTATTACCTGTTACCGTTTCTACAAGTAAAGATCTTATATTTGTGTTTTTAAAAGTAGGAAAATGATCTATAAGTTTATGTGGATTTTCTAAATTATATAAATAAATCAAAATCCACGTAAATCCATGTACGCATCATGTCATAAAAAACGTGTCACGTTGTCATTTGAATAAGCAAAAACTGAGTTACTGGTTGCACGTACCATGTCGGCAATTTTTTAGTTAAAAAAAGTTAATTAGTCATTTAGGTAAATTGTGAAAAATATGTTGCATTTGTACTTCTTTAACCCTTTAGTTTTTCATGTGATTATCATTTATCAAGTTATCAAATAAAACATATATAAGTTGGTTATATAATGAAAATCGTAACCCATCATTCAGGGTTTTTCGACCAGTCTCACAGTCTGATAACTTTGATTCCCAGTATATTTTGCACTCAAACACAATAATCAAATTATTTGTATTAAGAAATATGAAGATTACAAGAGAGGATTTTGACACTCAATCTCTATGAACTACACACTCTCAAAACACACACTAGGTGGAGGCTCCCTTTTCGACTTCTCTTGAAAACCCTAAGAGAACAATATTATTTATACCTAAGCTTACTTTGGGGGTTTGTCCAAACACTCCCCTTAAAGTCTTGGAAATTAAGATTCCCCCCAAAGTAAACTATTCCTAATTATAAATTGACCCTAGACTTTTATTATATTTAATTATACACTATTTTAGGGCTAACAATCTCCCCTTTAGTGTATAATTAAATATTTACAATTAAGCGCACTTACACAAGCTTGAATTACAAGAAATAAAATTTCTAACAATCTCCCCCTTCTTGTAATCAAGGCTTGTATTCTTCTGAAGTATTGGGCTCTAAACTCTGATCTCTGATCTTTGAAGTAACTCTGATCTCTGAAACTTTTGAAGTATATCATTGATCTTATTCAGATGACTCTCCCCTTAAATGTTTCAGATCGGTGGCTCTCCCCTTGCGTTTAGTAGGTCTTTCAAAACATTTCAACTCTTTTCAGAACATTCTCCCCCTTATGCTGATCATGAGAATTATGATCATCATGTAATCACTTCAGCTCTCCCCTTCAAATGAACAACCTCAATGTGTCTTCAAATCTTCTTTCTTCATTGAAATAGATTATTACAGACTCAGAAAGAAAATATTACATTTAAGAACATTACAGACACAGAAATACTTATCTCTCTCATGTTACAAACTCAATCAGTAACTCTCCCCCTCAATAACAGAATATAAGTAGTTACATCATAAAACTTTCTCAGGCCTTCGAAAACAACAATCTCTCCCTCATTACAAAATATTCAGGACCAAAAGGATATTACAGTAAACATCATGGCTTTGCAACCTAAATATAAGAAAATGAAACAAATTCATTTGTAAGTAACATTCCAGTTCCACATAGGAGTTCTGTTTGCACAATAGACTAAGTCTATGTGACCTACGTTCAGCGCTGACGTGACATTAACACTGGTAGGATTTCCAAATAATCATCGTGAAATCCTTTATCATGAAAGGATCACTCATATTTGTTCTGGCTTTGTCTTAGTAGACAAGTTGTTTATAGTCACGCAGATAGACTCTATGTGTCCTAGAAGTGTATAACATTAAGCTCTAGACTCAAAGTGCATCAACTAAAGTCGGAGACCGGAGAGGATGTCTTCCTTATTTCAATATCAACAATATCCAAATAATTGTCGATAGACTATGTGATATAACTCTGTGTGAATTGAAACAGAAGTCTTTTATGAGACAACTGAGTAGCTAGGGAGGTTAGGTGCATGCGTCACTGGGTCCATGACGTCTTGTTCAATACCTAATTCCAACACATGGAATTTGGTAGCAGATGTAGGAAACCCTGCACATTGACACGGTGTTGGTAGGATTTATCTTTTCTTTTAATCCTTTCTCACCCCTCAGCTCTCGTCATTTTTCAATTGTACTCCCTCCGGCTCACTTTTAGCTCATGATGCACCCCATCTCCTTTCGAAAAACCCTCTCATTTGCATTTTATCTATGCTCGACCCTGCTAGTACCCCGTGGTAACTAACACTCCTCAACTAATTGACCTTAGAACCCTTACTCACACAAACTAAAGTGGTTTGCTCCTTGGGTATTTCTTCCGGCTCTAGATCATAGGAACGATATATATGCCTAATCACACATATTGGGCATCATCGGAGTAAGGGTATAGCAGTTAAGCTCATGAGGTATTCCAGAAGATGGATGAGAGTTGAATGAAATATCTTGGGAAGTTTAAGAGACTGCAATAGAAAGTCTGATATTAGATTTGAAAATGAACCAGACTATCATGAAACAATTAGCTTGTATGGGAGAAACTTGATGTATGAGAGAATCAGAATATGTGGGAGAAATCAGAATATTTGAGAGAATATTAGGAAGAATGAGATCAAGATCATCACGAAGATTAGATCAATTAGTCTTAGTGAAAATTTATTCAATCAGAAAATCAGATTATTCTAACAAAACATTTTAAAGTGTGCATTAGAGTATTCAGAATGCTTACACTTTTCGTTAAGATGTCATTTTCAAAGCGCATTTGAAACTCCCCCTGCAAATAAGAACAATATCAGTGAAACATAAAATGTTATGAGTGAATTTCAAGAATGAAACTCAAACTCAAACTGATAAGCATAAAAAGTAGAGAAATTTCCAGAGAAGTCGCGTAAACACGGGTTCTAAACTGGGTGTTTAGAAACCATCCAAACATGAAAGATCGGGTTCTGATCAGTCTTGATGCAGAAGCCATTGCTTTGAAGTACAGGTCCCACTCGGAAGTAAGTAGAAGCCATTTATTTGAAGATCGGGTCCTGAACGGAGTGATTAGAAGTCATTACATTGATGTCCGGGTTCCAGTCTGAAGTGATCTGAAAACCATCTGCATAAAATTAAACCACTTTTGGTACCCATCGAAAGATGGGTCCTTTCTTGTTAGATTTAAGATTTTCATCGTCATGTAACAACACAACAGTAGGAATCCATTTATCATTCAACACAGGTTAAGATGCAGAACCTTTTGGCACCCATTTGTATATGGGTCCAGCTGATTTTGAAACAGCCTTAGGTAATGGAACAACCTTTGGCTTGGGTGACTTTGAAAATTCCTTAGGCTTAGCCTTTAGCGATGATTTTTCCAATTTGTCAGGCGGTGATGAGGCATGCACTTTTGTTTTCTTAGATTGGCGGCGTTTCCGTTTTTCAGGATAAGGTACAAACTTAGTCATCTCAGGAACAGCACGCCGAAAACTTTTTGGACATAATTGAAACAGATTGCAAAAAGAGTATTTCAAAGGATTACTAACAACATCCTTTTTCACAAAGAAACTTTGAAAATCAAGAGGTGTTATTTTAGGAATCCTCCTTTGCATGATCTGTAGGTGCAAAACAATGAAAGTCGGTACGTTTGGAAGACTTAGACTTGGAGAAATTTCCTTGGTGAGTGGGTTTCTTGGAAGACTTAGATTGACTCTGAGTCTTCTTTGAAACCTCAGCTTTGGATGATTTGAAGAACTCACCTTTACAACTGACTATAGAAACTTCAACCTTGGCTTTACCTTTTTCAGATGATGTGAGATGGACTTTGTAGGATGAGAAACCTTCGAATCTTTTAAATGAGAATTTAACATTTCTGAAACTGTGTCAAGCTTTTTTTTGTAGACGGTTAATTCTACATTTTGTTCAAAATTTTGTTTTACCAATTTTTCCTCGCTCTTGAGAAGAGCTTCTTGATAACCAAGAGATTTCTTTCGAGCTGTCTTTAATTCCTTTTCTAAAACATTTATATTCTGTTGAAAACTTTTGTAGGAATGTAAAGATGAGGGATTTGTTTGACAGGTTCAGCGTTCATTTTGAATAGCTAGACAAGAAGTCCTCCTCTAGAGTAGGTACTCTATAGGGATAACTCTCATTTAGTTCTTCATATTTAAAAGACATTTCTTTTTCTTTGTTTTCGCTTCGTTTATCATCCTCTTGGGTTAGAACTTCTTCCGAAGTTTGATAAACGAAAGACTTCAACCCAGCACCCATATATCTCATGTCATAAAAAATATGTAAAACTTGTTGAACCTTTTCCAAATACTTAGGATTTTCAAAACCAATTCCTTGTTTGGAATGATAAAACCTAGTCTCTTTGGGTTGGTTTAAATTAATAGTTTGTTCAGTTTGACCCCGTTTTAGAAATTTATCATATAGGGTCTTTATTCGTGAGTACAAAACCTATTCTCTCTTCTTCTATCATTTTGTATTTTTCCAAACTGTCTATGTTTTCCATGCTTACAGACTCTAAGCGTTTTGAAAGAACAGATATTTCAGATTTTAAGGAAATCTTTTCCTCAGTGATTTTATCCATGCAACTCTCAGGGTAAGTATTCCTATCCTCGACATCTACTTTTTCAATTAACATTTTCTATATTACCTCGTGATTGTTTTGTCACTTCTTTTTATATACAGTGGATTGTTCTTTTTCAGCAATCAATTCGTTCTTTAATTCATGTAGTTGAGCATGCAGTTCGTCACTAGATTTAAAATCAGATAGGATTGTGTATAAGATAAATCAGAAAAAGATGAAAAGCTTTGTACCTATTTGGAGTGGTTCATGAGACAGACTGGAGATATATCAACTTTCTCCTCCTCAACAGTCTTCTCATGTGTGGAGAATCCTTGAGTCATTATGGTGGAGTGAAAAAGGTGGATCTTCTAGATTGGAAACTGGAAAAACTCAAAAACTTCACAAGTTCAGATGTATCCCAGGTCGGTAATTCGGTGAAATGTGGATCAGAAATGAGTGTTTGACGTTGAAATTTCAGCTTTTCTGTAGAAAAATGCCCGTAACCTTTTTCTGGAGGGGAATTAGGCCTCGAAAATTGAACGAACCAACTTTGCCTAATTTGAAGAATGTAGATCTTGTTTCTAGCTAGCTTCGTTTCAGCGTATGGTAGGCTGTCTAACGATGTTCCAGTCAAAAGTTATGGCTTCTGGAAGCACTAAAAGTCAAAAGTTCGGATGGACATGGACCCGAAATTCAGATGATCCAAATTTCTGATGGATCCGAATTTCAGATTGGTCCAAACTTTTGGATGGGTCGTAGATCTCGTTTCAAGCTTTGATTTGACGTATTGTACGCCGTCTAACGATGTTCCTGCCAAAAGTTATGGCCTCTGGAATCACTGAACCGAGAATAACACTTAAGAAATTACCGATTAACAATTTCAACGATTAAACAAGAAAAACTTGTAATTATTAAACAAGAAATGCTCGAAATCAGTACAAAATTAATTGATTATGATTATGGAATAGAAAACCAAACAAAAACAGAATATTAACATAGAATTAAGAGCAAAACCTTTGATTTTTGCGAAGAACACGAAGAACAATTAGATTTAAAAAATGCAATTACTCCTTCGATACCTTAAATTAGATCATGAAAATTTCCAGAACAAATTATCTAACATATAAGATCATTCATGCAAAATTTCAGATCATTTCAAAAAGTAGATCACTCAAATAAAAAATATAATCACAAAAACGTAACCGAAAATGACCAGAATAGTAAAATTGCGATTACTCCCTCGATATTTGGAGTTAGCCTCTGAAAAGTTTACAGGATGTTTCTGGCATACACTCGCACAACATATCCAAAAATTAGCTCAAACGGACATCATCTGAATTTTTGGTGATTTTTTGAAGTTTTAGCCCAATTTCATGACGTTTTTTTTAGAAGAACACGAACAAATCTGAGATTTCAAGTTTAAATCCAATCAACCTGGCTCTGATACCAATTGATAACTTTAATTCCCAGTATGTTTTGCACTCAAACACAATAATCAAATTATATGTATTAAGAAATATGAATATTACAAAAGAGAATTTTGACACTCAATCTCTATGAACTACACACTCTCAAAACACACACTAGGTGGAGGCTCCCTTTTCGACTTCTCTTGAAAACCCTAAGAGAACAATATTATTTATACCTAAGCTTACTTTGGAGGTTTGTCCAAACACTCCCCTTAAAGTCTTGGAATTTAAGATTCCCCCCAAAGTAAACTATTACTAATTATAAATTGAACCTAGACTTTTATTATATTTAATTATACACTATTTTAGGGCTAACACAGTCAATGTGGAGAAGGTAATTAACATGTGTAAACCATTTTTAAGAGATATGTGCAGTGATTGGGATTTCATTGATTAACTAACCATTTTATAAATAGTTTTATTGGATTCATCATGGCTTTCCAGATAGGATCATCATTAAGCCATGTGGTTTTTACGCGGTGACAAGATGACCAATCACTATCCCGAACCAGTCTCTTGTCAAATTTCAAGTGATACTAAATCTCTTCAAATATACACTTCATAATCATACTAAACCCCTATATTCTCATGAAGTCATTAATTAAGCATATGTTTTTATGAGTGTGCATCTCAAGTAGAAAATCTAGTGTGGAAGTGAGTTACAAGAAGTATGTTATATCTGACCAGCTTATGAAGTGTCATATACGGGTAGACGATATATATTGTTTTTGTTACAATAGATATTATGTATATGTTTACAGATATGACAGTTTAATTGGTATATGATGTGTACTATTTTATGCATTTTAAAAGGAATTTTAAAAATATCTTGCTATTTTGAGCAAATTTAAAAAAAAAAACTGGATAAAAATTTTCATGTCAGTAATACCTTTCAATCCGATAAGGTTACATTGATCGACTTGATTTGAAAATTATGTTATCTGAAGTGAAAAAAATTAGTATCTTACCCAAATTGAAAAACAATGACAATAGATTACCTTTTGATGTAATTAACTCTTTTACATTTCATATGAAATAAAAAATATTATGACTTTTGTCTGACATCAAAATAAAATAATTTTGAGTGTGATAATTTTGTTTTGCTAAACAAGATGAAAAACAAAGAAGATTATGATATTCGTGTTATATTATGTTCAATTGTTTAAGATATAAATTATAATACATAAAGTATCTACAACCCATTTAAAAAACTAGTGTCTTGTGATCCGGATTTTGTGAATATTGAAACGATCCTGAGTAAGATTCTGATTTAATAATCTAGATTAAAATTATAGTTCATTAATTCAAGTTTAATAATTGATGCATGTTCTACGTATCGACATTTGGTAATAATTTTAATTAGGGATATATGTGCACAAAAAAAACCTTCAAGTTAGACCATTTTTGGGATTAAAATCCATAATCATTTTCATTGCACAAATAACCCTCAACTGACTAAAATTTGTCAAAATTAGTTTTTTTAAACAAATGACTTGTAATCTGATGAACCGGTTGCAATTTGCTGACCAACATTTCGTCATTGACGAAACTTTTTTTTAGCGCACTCACTTGTCTATGTTTTGTGATTCAAATTCACATTGCTTGTTGAATTCTTTGTTCAAAACCGTGTTTTTTCTGTTGAAATTTACCTTTTTGATTAAATTCTGGTGGTCACTGATGACTTGTTGATTGGTGTGTGACTTTCAATCGGTTATAACCGATAATTTCCCAATTCCATGAAATTTTGCCGGTTGGAGAGTTTTTTGTGCATTGAAAAATGGTTAAGCGTTTTAATCATAAAATAGTTCAACTTAAGAGTTTTATACACAAATATATCTTTTAATCATGACAAATATTTAAGACGGTGTGTTCAAAGTTTTCAAAAGCCTAAAAGTTTTTGTTTTTGATAAAAATGAGTTTTACTAAAATAAAAGTTGTATTTCTAGAGCATGCTTTTCAAGATTCAAAAGGTTAAAGACCTTCTTGAGTCTGCTTTTCAAGAAATTTTTTACTAAGTTTAAAATATGGGATAATTACAAAATACCAAAAAAAAACATCGTATTTTTAAGTTTTACAAAAAAAAGTCATATTACCAAAATACCGAACATTTTCGTTAACACATTTACGTGAATACCAATATTTACGTTAGTTGCACTTTCTATTATGTTTTTAATGCATTTCGTTACAAAAACTGAATTATCACGTAAAGTATCATTACTTTACGTTACCAAATCTCGTTGTGTTCATTCCCAAGAATAGATATGGTAACGTAAATGTAATGTACTTTACGTTACTGTTTACCTTTTGTAACAATACACTAAAAATTATTAAAAAGTACAAGTCACGTAAATAGTAGTCGTCACATAAATGTGGTAACGTAAATGGTGGGTATTTTGGTTTGGTGAGTTTTTTCCGGTAAAATTTGATAAATGTGTTTATATTTTGATTATTTGTAATTGTCGCTTAAAATATAGAAATAAATTGTTGGTGTAATTACATTGATTAGGGCCGACCCAATTGATCAAATAGTTACCAAATTAAAAATATAAATATTTTGAGTCTTAAATAGATTATTAGGATGCTCAAACTAAGTTTTTTGTTTTAAAATCATTTGATCAAATAGTATTTAAAATATTTTTAATTACCAAATGAAAAATATAAATAATTTTGAGTCTTAAAAAGATTATTAGGATGCTCAAATTAAGTTTTTGTATTTTAAATCAAATTAAATTATTAATTTCAAACAATAGAAATTTTTATAGGACATGATGCATTAATTTTATATGTACATATAGTTTCGTCTTATGCACAAAGTTATATATACATAAAATTGCCCAATAGTATCTAAATTGTTTAATTATCAAATTTAAAAATATAATTAAGCATCACAAAATAACTAATACATATTATTTATAAATTAAAAATATCTAATTCCTATTATATATTAAATCAAATAAAATTTAAAATAGAACCGTATAATTAGCATTCTCATTTGTTTACATGAAGTTTTTACCATTGCATGTTCATGTATTTGATAAATAGTAAATAAATATTATATTTATTAAATTAATACGTGTAATTAATATCTCCTATAATTTAATAAAAAAAATTTATGACAAATATTTAATTTAATAAAAAAATTTATGACATTCATTTAATATTGAACACATCAAACACCTACATCAACATAAACAATTATTAATACAAACATATAATTCGAAATAATTTAAATAAATATATCATTAATTTTAAAAAAGAATTATCAATGTATGGATTGAAGAACACACCAAATTTGTTCTAGAAAATTTATTTGTCAAGAACTTTTTTGCATGGATGGTCACTTCAATAATATCCGTCAATATCACTGTCAATATAAAATATCACAAAATAAAAAGAGTGATAATCAATTTCACAAAATATAAAAAACATACATGTGTTAGAGATGAAAAACAAACTTGATATTTGAAAATTAAATCAAGAAGAAAACTAACCGGTGAAATTGTAAAAGAAAAATGTTTTAGGCTCACAAATGGATTATTTGCAACCCATACTATTTAAAACTTTTGATGATCATCTATCTTCTTTGTAACTTATGGATAAATAATGAAATAACAATTAATTATAGATAACCAAGGGTTATGAAACGGTAATGACATTAAACAAAAAAAAAAAAGCAAAAATTTTAATGAGACATAATTTTTAAATATAAAAGAAGATAAGTTAAAAATGAAATTTAAAAGTAAATACATACATAGATATATATATATATATATATATATATATATATATATATATATATATATATATATATATATATATATATATATATATATATATATATATATATATATATTATAGATATGATAAATGTGGTAGATATTTAATTAAAATTAGATGTACTAACTATTTTTATATATTTAACGAAAATTAACAAAATGCTTACTATTGGTATTTAATAAATTTTTTATTAAAAATAAATCAAATAAATAATACTCATATTTATTGCATGAAACTCAACTTATATATAATAGACTCAACATTTATCAAAACAACTAACTAAATATAATTATATATTACTTGATAATCAATTTCACAAAATAGAATAAACATACATGTGTTAGAGATGAAAAACAAACTTGATATTTGAAAAATAAATCAAGAAGAAAACTAACCGGTGAAATTGTAGGAGAAAAATGTTTTAATTTTCGTTAAAAATCTAAAAATAGTTAGTCAATCTAATTTTAATTAAATATCTACAACATTATCATATCTAATTTTAATTTTTAATAAATGAATAAACTAATGAGTTAATTTAACTTTAAATTGTTAACAAGTAATATATAATTATATTTAGTTAGTTGTTAATATTGTTGATATATATAAGCATTTTATTTATATAATTGAATGAATAAATTTTTTTATAACCTTATAATTAGCTAACTACTTTATGAAATGGATAAAATGACTAATAAAATAATTATTATAATGATATTTATATGTTGTTATGGCTTGTACATCGAGCTTTGTTACTTGAACTTTTTCAAATTCAAGAATTTAGCATTAATATGTTGTATCCTATATAAGTTGTAATTATATACATCATTTGTATTGTATAGATATGATAAATGTTCTAGATATTTAATTAAAATTAGATGGACTAACTATTTTTAGATATTTAATGAAAATTAACAAAATACTTACTACAATTATTTAATAAAAAAATTTATTAAATTGAAATCATATAAATAATACTCATATTTATTGCATGAACTCAACTTATATATAATAGACTCAACATTTATAAAAACAACTAACTAAATAATTATATGTTATGTTAAAATTATAAAATTACACTAATGCATTGATTTTCTTATTTATTACATGAGATTTGTAATATTTTTGTAGCTACTTCTTTTACCAAATAAATTAAATGTATGATTCAATATTAGACATAATTTAAATGTTATAAAAGATTGCTACCTACTCGGTAACTAATGTTAGTTATATATTATCAACTAAAATAAACTAACTAATACAATAGTAATTATCATTATAAACCATTATAATGAATTTATTGTTATTGGACTCAATTTATCAAATTAAATTACAATTGAACAATTTATTTTGATTTGAACAAATGGTCATTATAGTTTATTATATGGAATTTATTAATATATGACTCCATTTATCAAATAAAATAATAAAATAATATATTTTATTCTAAATCATTGAATATTGTAATTTATCATATGTAGTTAAATTTTAATAGCCACTATACTTGTTGTGTTCTTTTTTTTCATGATACTGGAAGTTTAAAATATTATTTCTCAAAATAAAATAAGATTGACTCAGAAAATACATGTTAACATAAAAAAGTTCTCCACAATTCATTTTCTAAAACAACTGAAAATGAGAAATACATATACGAAAGTGTGTAATTGATTGAAAAATGGTAGATAAATTTTGTAATGAAAAGATGGATGATATCGACCATGACTATGTCAATGCTCGTTCTACACTCGTGCTTCTTCATCCTGCAATGATAAAAAGATGTTAGAACGTAAGAATATGATATTTCTTGAAATTGATCATGCATGAGAGATAAAAATGAAAACGATAATGTCAAATTTTATTACGATTTTAGAGTGCCTAGATACTATAGATAAAATGTAACAATCAATATGACATTTATGTGCAATAGGTTACGTTTGAAAATTATGAGAGAATTTCAAAAAAGTTAAGCAATCAATATGACATTTATGTGTAATTATAACGTGTAAAACATAGGTTATGTTTGAAAATTATGAGAGAATTTCAAAAAAATTAAGCAATCAATGACATTTATGTGTAATTATAATTTGTACAGATGCATATATTAGTTACTTGAACTTATTAAAATTCAAGATTTATGCATTAATGTATTGTTTTCACATTTTATAAAATAAAAATATATTAATTTTAACTACAAATAATGCAATTAATTTTTAAGTTTTAAATTATATATATTTTTAATTAAATTTATTTTTAAAGGTTATTTGATTAGTTATATGCTTTCGTAAAAACTCTTTAATTAAATATTTCATAAAGTTTATATAATGTAATTATATTAGAAGTTTAGTTTTAATACATTAATTTAAATGAATATTAATAAGGTTTTACATTGAATCTAATAACTTAAATTCACGTGATAAATAACAATACTATTATGTTATATTTATTTTTTAAACATGTTGTATCAAAGTTGAGTCCATTTTATAATAAAATTTATATAGACCGAGTTATTTTATGAATAATCTTAAAATTATTGATTATATATTTTATTAGTTTAATTTGTTAATTAACTTATTTTTTAAAGGGTATTTGAGGAATCATATATTTTCATAAAGAGTTCTTTAAAAAATTAAAAATTATATCTTAAAACTTTTCTTATGTGTTAAGTTAATTATATATTAATTACAAATAATATATATATTCATAAAATTCTAAATTATATATTTTGTTTTAGATTAATTTGTTGATTAACTTATTTTTAAAGGCTACTTAAGGAATCATGTATTTTCATAAAAGTGTTTAAAAGTAAAAAAAAATGTCTCATAAAATTTAGGTACAACGTGCAAGTATGTTAAAATTTTTAATACATTAATTAAATATATGTTGTTACATGAGATTTATGCTACACGACTTGTAACATCCCTCCCGATCCCGGAAATGCCACGTCAACATAATATCATAAGTGACAACAACGCAACGGATCTATAATACATATGTCATAGGATAATGCCGATTACGGCTAATTAAAACTTTAAACTTCATACATAATAACATACGATTACATTTCAGAATATTCGCAATCCCGATTAAACCAACATACATTCCCAAAACAACTATTAAAGATTGTTCTATACAAACATAAAACCATTACAGGGCTTCCATCTATCTCGGATCTACCTCGGCTGCGGCTGAGGTCCTTTCTGATTCCCTGAACATGTTAGACTCGAATACATGAGCTATAAAGCCTGTGAGCACGCGAGGGTTAACTCTGCACATAAACACATAACACACAATCCCTGTCCCTGTCCCGATAGCCCAACACACATCTCAGGTATATAGACACAAGTATGAGATCGGAATAACACACAGCCGTGTGGGGACCCCTCCCCGGTGGACACATCGCACACAGCAATGGTCGGTAATACCCTGTAGCACGGAAGCTACCCGGCTACAGGCCCTGCCGTATATATACGCCCCAAGGACTGTAAGGGACAGTCAACCCGCGCGATTCCCCTTCGCGACTTATCGTCCGTATGGAACTCATCACGGACTCCTGGACCGATCTCACATCTCATACATAACACGTATAAAGATTAGGATATACCTGAGGTTCACGTCCCTGTCTCATATATATAAACACGCACAATATAGCTATTCAACTATAACGTAAAAGATGGCGTGCGTTTAGAAAACGTCTCGAGTACTCACCTGACTGATTCCCTGAAGTCTGAGCACCCTGATCGAATTCGGCTCGAGATCCACTAGTCCCTGTAATCACACGGATAGCCCAAGGATTACACACAATTCCCGGATAACACATATCACATAAACACAATAACCCGACAATCCCACGAAACCGAAACTCAATCAATACCCGGAACCCGACCCAAACTCGACTTAATGAACTCCCAATAAGACCCCAGACCCAAACAAAACCCAACCCAAGCAATCCCAAAGGAGACTCGACAATAGCCCGACCCAAACCCTTAATTAAGGCTCAATTCGGATTTTCACTGCAGGCTGTTAGTCGCGCCGCGGACCCCCTGGTCGTCGCGTCGCGACACCGCGAAACCCTGCACCCTGCCCTGCGATTTCAGCTCTGCCCAGGAGTACCAAAACTCCTTTATACACAATTTCCAGCTTCAATACACATATATAATTACCATATGACAGCCCTCTACTACTTGAGAACTACTTTACATAATTCCATCACATATGCTCAAATTCAAACAACAAGATTGAAGCTTTCTTACCTTGAGGTTAAAGAACTCAATATGAAGAGGATGATGAAGTCAAATCTCAGATTCTACAATCAATTCTTGAAGCTTGAAGCTGAATTTTGCTGCTGGAGCTCTCAAAACACACACAACACCTCCTAGGTTTCTTTCCTAATGAGGAAAGGAAAAGGGATAAGCACGTACATATGTTTATCTCATTTTAGCCGGTCCCAAACTCATTAACCCGAACCCGATATCACATTTTCACTATTTATGCCCATTTAACCCATTTAATCCCACGATCCCAAAAATATAATCCGTTCATTAAAATTATAACCCGATGACACGCAAGCCCCAATCCCGACACGTATCAATCCACGAAACGGGATATAATTGGACCAACCCAATATTAATAAATTATTTATCCACTAAAATAATTCCACGTACCAGGTCAAATTGACGGATGTTACAAATCCTCCCCTCTTAAAGAGATTCCGTCCCGGAATCTAACTCGAACTCTGGAATAGGTGAGGATATTTCGATCGCATCTCCGACTCGGGCTCCCAGGTAGCGTTGGTACACTTATGATGTCTCCATTGAACACGTACCAAGGAAATCTCTTTATTCCTCAGCTTCTTGATCTTTCGGTCAGTAACGGCCTCGGGCTGCTCCACATATCGCAGCTGATCGTCGACTGTAATCTCGGATAAGGGCACATACTGATCATCTGTAGCCAGACACTTCCGGAGATGACTCACATGAAACGTATCGTGCACACCGGCCAACTCTGAAGGCAATCGCAGTCGATAGGTCTGATCCCGGACTCTCTCAACGATCTCGAACGGCCCGATATACCGCGGACTCAGCTTCCCACGATGTCTAAACCGGATGGCCCCTTTCCACGGCGACACTTTGAGCAATACCCGGTCTCCGACACTGAACTCTAGCTCTTTCAGACGGCGATCGGCATAACTTTTCTGACGGCTCTGGGCGACCCTCATATGCTCCCGAATCACGGCCACCTTGTCACTAGTCTCCTTCAATAACTCCGGCCCGCTGATAGGTCGCTCACCGACCTCGCCCCAACATACTGGGGTCAGGCACTTGCGTCCATATAGTGCCTCAAACGGAGCCATTTTGATCGTGGCGTGATAGCTGTTATTATATGCGAACTCGACCAACGGTAATTGCACATCCCAATTGCCGCTGAAGTCGATAGCACACGCCCGCAACATATCCTCGAGGGTCTGATTGGTGCGCTCAGTCTGCCCGTCAGTCTGCGGTCTGTACGTCGTGCTTAGCTGAACTCTGGTGCCTAATTCCCGCTGAAAACTCTGCCAGAAACGAGACGTAAACCGCGTATCCCTGTCCGAAGTAATCGACATCGGAATCCCATGCCGCGATACTACCTCGTTGATGTACAGCCTTGCTAACTGATCCATGGTGATAGTACCACGAACGGCTAAAAAGTGCGCACTCTTCGTCAGTCGATCCACTATGACCCAGATCATATTATTCCCGCGGACCGTGCGTGGAAGCCTCACAATGAAATCCATCGTGATGTGATACCACTTCCACTCAGGGATCTCTAACGGCTGTAGATGCCCGTGCGGCTTCTGATGCTCGGCTTTGACCCTAAGACACGTCATGCACTGCTCAACATATCGGCCCACATCCCTTTTCATTCTCGGCCACCAATAGAAGTCACGAAGATCGCGGTACATCTTAGTACTCCCCGGATGCACAGATAGCCTCGACCGATGCGACTCATCAAGAATCAACTGCCGCAAATTCCCAACCCTCGGGACCCAGACCCTATCATGAAACACATATTGTAATAACCCAGCTTTTGATCCAGTTATAATCTATGTACTTTGAGAAAATAATGTAATTTTATTACATTCATTATTTTGTTTAATTTCATTGAATATGAAAATATTAAGTAATTATAGTTATGATTTATTTTAATTGATTAAAAGATGATTATAATAAAGAGATGTAAAATACAAAAGTTTAGTGGGTTAAATTACAAAATTAACTATAATACATATATAAACCATTTTAATGGTCATAATTATCAATTAAGAGAATTGACACATTCTCTCTCTAACTTCTCTCTAATCTCTCGGCTAAACACACAAAATATCAAGAATTATCACAAATTTGCAATCAATTGGAGAAATTAAAGACAAGAAGGAGTTACAAGAAGCAACAATTATCATCAAACAACAAGATTTAAAGGTAATTATCTCTTAAAATCTTAAAAATTATGTGTTTGGTTCGGTTTTGATAAAAACCGAAACCAAGAATTCAAAATCATGTATTTTATGTTGCATGTATAAAATTTTAGTAGATTTTGATAAATCTAAGTTGTTAGATGTAACAGAAATTAAATTCTGGGTTGGATCATTTAGAAATAACTAGAAATCGGAATTTTTAGCAAAAATATGTTCTTGACAAAAATGATGAATGTTGGATGATCTTGATTAAAAATATGATGTTATTGATAGGGAAATTAGTATAAAATTAACCCAATAATCATAATATATCAATATATAACATTGCATGTTAATAAAATAAGTTTTTAGTAATTTTATGAAAAATCCGTATGAACAATATGATGAACACCAAGAACAATTTCTGGGAAAAATGCTAAGTATGGATCCGAATTCGGGTAGGACCGAATTCGGATGGTGTCCATTTCGGACCTATGATTCGGTTCGGATAATATGCTATTTCGGACCCTACAATTCGGAGGCCTTCAAATTCGGTTCTTATGTCCTCAATTCGGATAGGTTCAATTCGGATCTCAGATTTCGGATGGGGTACATGGATCCGAATTCGGTTGGTTAATCCGAATCCGGATGACCCGAATCCGGGTGTATCCGAAGTTGATGACCCGAAACCCAGATTTATGAATTTTGACATTTCAATTAAATAAATGATTTATATGCATATGTTATTAGTCATATATATATATATATATATATATATATATATATATATATATATATATATATATGTATATATATATATATATAGAAAGCTTTTGAAGATGTTATGAAACAAAGAATATGAACGAACAAAACATTGATGAACTGAAAGTTATCAGAATCAGATAGAATTAAAGATTTTAACGACCAAAAGATGATGAAATTCCATGATAATGATGATGATATTGACATGAGATTTATATGATATAATTCTGGACAGGTTCAGTGAAATTCTGAACATAAAGACAAAGATTTAAAAGATTTAAAGCGGGTCAAAGACTTGATTTGACAGAGAACAAGATTGACAAGATAAAATCCTGAGATAACTCAGGTGGCAGATTTTTATATCTGTTTGATAAAGACCCAGACCAGTGAGTTATAGATATTCAGATTGAACATGCATAGATTCCGGTTGAGATATATTGCTGCTGTTAGATTTTATTGACATTCATTTATCAGCTGGATTGAAACCTGTGCACACCATGGATGGGTGTTGCCCAGTGGATCATGATAGCTATTTGATTATCTTTTCATATTGCATTTAATATTGCTTCAGACTTTGCTTTATGATTCATTGCTATCATGACTTCTAAGACATATGCTTCAATCATTGAACAGACATTTGATAGATTGATTCAGCTTGACTAGCCCTTATGGTCTATTGTTCTAGACCCGGCTATTTCACCAGTTCTTATGAATTGGTAATGACCTCTGATGTTCCGCCATATTGATTTACTGGTAGCTAGCCCAGTATGTGGCTGATCCCCACGATTTAAGCGTGAGTGTGGCTTGAACATCATCCAATTCTATGATTCTATATCTCAATCATGAGGGCTGTAGCGGCAGCCAAGACATATCACGCTAAGACTAATGACTCCGCTTGACACGCATGTTGATATTGAAAATCTATAAACTCACTAAGCATTGCTTACAGATGTTGCATTAATATTTTACAGGTAAAAGCAAAGGAAAATCACCTGCAGGACCTAGTACTTAGGTCATTCAAGATCCAAGTTTTGAAGCTTTCTTAGACCACTACTCAACAAACTTTCTGGTACTGATTGGAAGACAGCAAATGTGGTGGTTCTGGGTAGACTTGATGTGATGTATGATGTTATGACTAGATTAGATGTTACCCTTTTATAACTTTATTTTGAAATATGTAACTTAAATCCTAATCTGTAATGTACATGTAATTTTATTTTTCCGCAATTTAATTACCCTATCTTAGTATGATTGATATTGTATTGCATGAATTGGGACCTAGACTCTGAGGACTGCCCCGTAAGGGGAGGTCTTCACAGGATGGTATCAGAGCTCATAGTTTGAGTGAATCAAGTATTACGTGAGTATACTTGGTCTCAAACTGAAGCAATACATATGTATCAATCATTTAGGTGGTTTGAACTGAGATAGGATGTACAGACTGTTAGGATGGGAAAAAGGGTACATAGATCTAAGTCTATAAACTGATAGTTACATGCTTTTAATTTTCAGTAGAAGATGTCAGGATCAGGATCAGGTGATATTCCCAGCAACATGAACCCACAACAAATGTTTGAAATGATGCAACAACTCTTAGCCCAACACTCAGAACAACAGAACAAAATAATGCAAGAACAGTTTCAGGCCAGAGATGAGGCCGAAGCTAAGAGACGTGAAGATAAAAATAATAAGAGAAAAGAAAAGCAAGTCCAGACTAATGAATCTGATTCTGATAATTCAAATCCCGAAACTCAAACTGCTCAGCCAAAAGGCTGCAAATTTAAAGATTTTAAAGCGAGCGGTGCCCTTAACTTTGAGGGTACAGTGAATCCAATTCAGGCGATGGATTGGATCAGCCATACTGAAGAGATTTTCAGAATCTCTGATTGCTTAGATTCGAAGAAAGTGAGCTATGCGTCTGCGTTATTTGTGGGAGTTGCCCGTGCCTGGTGGAAAACTCAGAGGAGTATTTATGGTGAAGAAATAATTCAGACTCTAGAGTGGAACCAATTTCTTGATATGTTCAATGCGAAGTACTGCCCGATTGACCAACAAGATAAGATGGAAGTACAACTGATGCAGCTGACTCAGGGAACAAAGACAGTTGATGAATACGAGCATGAATTCTCGAGGTTATGCGGCTATTCTTCGTATCAAGTAGCTACCGAGGATAGAAAGATGAATAGATTTCGCGTAGGACTCAACCCTAGATACCGACATCCGATGAGTGCTATCAAATACAAGTCTTATTTAGAGATGGTTGAAGCAGCTAGACAGATCGAGCGAGGGTACTTAGAGTACGGCGATCGGCTATACGCTCCAACAACTAACCCAATGAATCCGTCTCCTCCGAAGAAACAAAGATTTGGCAGATTCTTTAAGCCCAATAAGTCTCAGTCCCAGCAATCTCAGCAGTATAGTTCACAGCAGAAAGCACACGTTTACTCCCTCACGAACGAACCACGATTCTGCAAGCGATGCAGAAGATCACACATGGGACTGTGCAATCCAGATGATGTCACTTGCTTTGTGTGCAACATGATCGGTCATAGTAGTGAAGAATGTCCACAGCAGGGACGTGGATGTGCAAAATGTGGAAAAAGGGGACACTTTATGTATCAGTGTCGTAGCGGGTCGCGTTATCAGTCTCAGTCATCAGCTGGAGGGTCTACAGTTAAGAGTTCTGCTGCAACGCCTACTGCAAAGACTCGAGCTTTTCAAATAACAGCCGAGGAAGCAAAAGAAACACCTGACGTAGTTACCGGTATGTTTCTGCTTAACTCTATTCCTGCCCGAGTACTATTTGATTCCGGCGCGAGTCGTTCTTTCATATCAACATCTTTTGCACAAAGATTACATAAGTCTCCATCAAAGCTTTCTGTGATACTAGACATTGAGACAGCTAGTAACAATTTCGTTATGGCTGATTCTGTTTACCGTAATTGCACATTACTTGTTGACAACATCGTATTCAACCTTGACCTTATCCCGATTCCGTTGAAAGAGTTTGACGTCATCATCGGCATGGATTGGTTAATGAACAACGAGGCTACAATTATCTGCAACCGGCGAATCATCAGAATTAAGTCTTCAGACGGTCGAGTATTGGAGATTAAAGGAGAGAAAAGAAAAGGTGCTCACTGCTTCATATCTATAGAAAAAGCTCATAAATACTTGTCTAGAGGTCACGACTCCTATCTTTGTTATGTTCTATCTGAGTCCAGCTCTGAAAAGAAATCTCTGTCCGACATTCCGATTGTCTGCGAATTCCTAGATGTCTTTCCTGACGACATTTCCGGAGTGCCACCGGAACGTCAAGTCGAGTTCAGTATTGACTTGGTTCCTGGTGCGGCTCCTATTGCAAAAGCTCCTTACAGACTTGCACCTGCAGAAATGCAGGAAATGTCAAAGCAACTGCAAGAACTGTTAGAGAAGGGGTTTATCCGACCGAGTTCTTCTCCGTGGGGTGCACCTGTTCTATTTGTTAAAAAGAAATACGGAACCTTCCGTATGTGCATCGACTACCGCGAGTTGAACAAGGTTACAATAAAGAATAAATATCCTTTACCCAGGATCGATGATCTGTTTGATCAGCTACAAGGAGCCAGCTACTTCTCGAAAATCGATCTTCGTTCTGGGTATCATCAGTTGAAAGTTAGAGAGGAGGATGTTCCAAAAACAGCCTTCCGTACAAGGTACGGTCATTACGAATTTCTCGTGATGCCGTTCGGCTTAACAAATGCACCAGCGGCGTTCATGGACCTCATGAATCGCGTGTGCAGACCAATGTTGGATAAATCAGTTATCGTATTCATAGACGATATTCTGATTTACTCCAAGACGGAGGCTGATCATTCTATTCATCTGCGGCAATTGCTAGAGTTATTGAGAAAAGAAAGACTCTACGCAAAATTTTCTAAATGCGAATTTTGGCTTAGACAGGTATAATTTCCATTATATATGTCTTGAGCCATTTCCCAAGTATTCTTTGATTTACATCAGAACTTGAATTTTTACTTTGATTCTTATAGATTCAGTTCCTTGGCCATGTTGTTTCTGGCGAAGGGATTTCCGTTGATCCTTCTAAAGTCGAGGCCGTTCAGAAATGGCAAACGCCTCGTAATGCCTCAAAAATCCGAAGTTTCCTTGGATTGGCCGGTTATTATCAGCGATTCATAAAGGATTTCTCGAAGATTGCTGTACCTCTCACGATGCTAACACGAAAGAATATTCCTTTCGTTTGGTCCGATAAACAGCAAGAGGCATTTGACATTCTGAAACAGAAGCTTATCCAAGCGCCGATCCTAGCCTTGCCAGAAGGAAATGACGATTTCGTCGTTTACAGCGACGCATCTGGTACTGGCTTAGGATGTGTTCTCATGCAAAGAGGAAAGGTTATTGCCTACGCTTCAAGGCAATTAAAAGATTACGAGAAAAGTGCACCAACTCATGATCTTGAGTTGGCTGCCGTCACCTTTGCTCTGAAAATCTGGCGGCATTATCTTTATGTGACTCGGTGTCAGCTCTACACCGATCACAAGAGTCTCAAACATCTTTTCACTCAAAAAGATCTGAATATGAAGCAGCGTCGTTCCTTGGAGCTTATCAAGGATTATGATTGCGAGATCTTATATCATCCCGGCAAAGCAAATGTTGTCGCGGATGCATTGAGTAGAAAAGTGTATCCAGAAAAGTGCTGTTATGCCCTAACTCCTGTAGTATTCTCTTCTGATCTTATTGAAAACATTCGGGTTGCTCAAGCTGTAGCACTGAAAGAAGAGAATATTGAATCTGAAAATCTTAAAGGGCAGTTACAATTTCTAACTCTGAATCAATTGGGACTTCATTGTCTCAAGGGAAACCGAATTTGGGTTCCTAAATATGGTTCTACTCGCAGCACTCTACTATCTGAAGCTCATCAATCCAAATTATCTGTTCATCCTGGCAGCTCAAAGATGTATTTTGATCTGAAAGTCGATTACTGGTGGCCAGGAATGAAGAAAGACATTGGTAAATGTGTTGAAAGCTGCAGAGTCTGTCAAATGGTAAAGGCAGAACACCAGAAGCCCTTCGGGGATATGCAACCACTACCAGTTCCTGAATGGAAGTGGGAGCATATAACCATGGACTTCGTCACGAAACTGCCAAAGACCAAAAGACAGCACGACTCCATCTGGGTAGTCGTGGATCGATTAACAAAATCAGCTCACTTCATACCGATGAAAGAAACATATTCCCTCGATAGATTGGCACAGATATACATCACTGAAATCATTTCTCGTCACGGTGTGCCAAAATCTATCGTATCTGATCGTGATAGTCGTTTCACATCCAGATTCTGGCAAGCTTTACAAGATGGGATGGGTACTCGAATTTCTATGAGTACTGCTTATCATCCAAGTGCAGATGGCCAGAGTGAGCGTACTATCCTAACTTTGGAAGATATGCTTCGTGCCTGCGTTCTTGATCTAGGTGGTAACTGGGATGACCACTTGCCGTTGGTCGAATTCTCGTATAATAACAGTCATCATTCAACGATCAAGATGGCTCCTTTTGAAGCTCTATACGGAAGAAAGTGCAGAACCCCCACCTGTTGGCGTGAAACAGGTGAATCACCAATAGCGGGTCCTGCCCTTCTACAGTTGACACACGAGAAGATTCAACTTGTTAGAAGAAATATTCTTGAAGCTCAAAGCAGGCAGAAGTCATACTATGATAACCGGCACAGATCAATCAGCTTTGAAGTTAACGATTGGGTGATGCTGAAAGTATCTCCAATGAAGAATGTGGTGAGATTCATAAAGAGAAACAAGCTAGCTCCGAGATATATCGGTCCGTTCAAGATTGTGGAAAAGATTGGAAACCAGTCTTATCGTCTTGAACTACCAGCTGACTTAGCTGGAATACATCCTGTATTTCATGTCAGTCATCTGAGAAAGAGTTTAGCTGACGAAAGAGAAGTTCAAATACCACACGTTAACTTGCAGATTGATGAGAAGCTTAGAGTGGTTGAAGAGCCGGAACGTATTCTGGACTCGAAGACCAAAAAGCTTCGGAATAAAGAAATACAGATGGTGCTCGTCCAGTGGAAACACCACAAAGGTTCACATCAGTCTTGGGAATCGAGAGATGTTATGAAAGCTACTTATCCCAGTCTGTTCGAACATAGCTAACTTCGGGGACGAAGTTTGTGCGTGGTGGAGCCCATTCTGTAACAACCCAGCTTTTGATCCAGTTATAATCTATGTACTTTGAGAAAATAATGTAATTTTATTACATTCATTATTTTGTTTAATTTCATTGAATATGAAAATATTAAGTAATTATAGTTATGATTTATTTTAATTGATTAAAAGATGATTATAATAAAGAGATGTAAAATACAAAAGTTTAGTGGGTTAAATTACAAAATTAACTATAATACATATATAAACCATTTTAATGGTCATAATTATCAATTAAGAGAATTGACACATTCTCTCTCTAACTTCTCTCTAATCTCTCGGCTAAACACACAAAATATCAAGAATTATCACAAATTTGCAATCAATTGGAGAAATTAAAGACAAGAAGGAGTTACAAGAAGCAACAATTATCATCAAACAACAAGATTTAAAGGTAATTATCTCTTAAAATCTTAAAAATTATGTGTTTGGTTCGGTTTTGATAAAAACCGAAACCAAGAATTCAAAATCATGTATTTTATGTTGCATGTATAAAATTTTAGTAGATTTTGATAAATCTAAGTTGTTAGATGTAACAGAAATTAAATTCTGGGTTGGATCATTTAGAAATAACTAGA
This sequence comes from Centrapalus pauciflorus, assembly GCA_020465985.1. Taxonomy (NCBI): domain Eukaryota; kingdom Viridiplantae; phylum Streptophyta; class Magnoliopsida; order Asterales; family Asteraceae; genus Centrapalus; species Centrapalus pauciflorus. The sequence continues at coordinate 305,074 of JAANYP010000596.1, read as the reverse complement.
AATCGGAATTTTTAGCAAAAATATGTTCTTGACAAAAATGATGAATGTTGGATGATCTTGATTAAAAATATGATGTTATTGATAGGGAAATTAGTATAAAATTAACCCAATAATCATAATATATCAATATATAACATTGCATGTTAATAAAATAAGTTTTTAGTAATTTTTATGAAAAATCCGTATGAACAATATGATGAACACCAAGAACAATTTCTGGGAAAAATGTTAAGTATGGATCCGAATTCGGGTAGGACCGAATTCGGATGGTGTCCATTTCGGACCTATGATTCGGTTCGGATAATATGCTATTTCGGACCCTACAATTCGGAGGCCTTCAAATTCGGTTCTTATGTCCTCAATTCGGATAGGTTCAATTCGGATCTCAGATTTCGGATGGGGTACATGGATCCGAATTCGGTTGGTTAATCCGAATCCGGGTGTATCCGAAGTTGATGACCCGAAACCCAGATTTATGAATTTTGACATTTCAATTAAATAAATGATTTATATGCATATGTTATTAGTCATATATATATATATATATATATATATATATATATATATATATATATATATATATATATATATATATATATATATATATATATATATATATATATATATAGAAAGCTTTTGAAGATGTTATGAAACAAAGAATATGAACGAACAAAACATTGATGAACTGAAAGTTATCAGAATCAGATAGAATTAAAGATTTTAACGACCAAAAGATGATGAAATTCCATGATAATGATGATGATATTGACATGAGATTTATATGATATAATTCTGGACAGGTTCAGTGAAATTCTGAACATAAAGACAAAGATTTAAAAGATTTAAAGCGGGTCAAAGACTTGATTTGACAGAGAACAAGATTGAAAAGATAAAATCCTGAGATAACTCAGGTGGCAGATTTTTATATCTGTTTGATAAAGACCCAGACCAGTGAGTTATAGATATTCAGATTGAACATGCATAGATTCCGGTTGAGATATATTGCTGCTGTTAGATTTTATTGACATTCATTTATCAGCTGGATTGAAACTTGTGCACACCATGGATGGGTGTTGCCCAGTGGATCATGATAGCTATTTGATTATCTTTTCATATTGCATTTAATATTGTTTCAGACTTTGCTTTATGATTCATTGCTATCATGACTTCTAAGACATATGCTTCAATCATTGAACAGACATTTGATAGATTGATTCAGCTTGACTAGCCCTTATGGTCTATTGTTCTAGACCCGGCTATTTCACCAGTTCTTATGAATTGGTAATGACCTCCGATGTTCCGCCATATTGATTTACTGGTAGCTAGCCCAGTATGTGGCTGATCCCCACGATTTAAGCGTGAGTGTGGCTTGAACATCATCCAATTCTATGATTCTATATCTCAATCATGAGGGCTGTAGCGGCAGCCAAGACATATCACGCTAAGACTAATGACTCCGCTTGACACGCATGTTGATATTGAAAATCTATAAACTCACTAAGCATTGCTTACAGATGTTGCATTAATATTTTACAGGTAAAAGCAAAGGAAAGTCACCTGCTGGACCTAGCTCTTAAGTCAATTAAAGATCAAGACAGAAGTATCATAGACCACTACACAACAAAATCTTTCGGTACTGATTGGAAGACAGCAAATGTGGTGGTTCTGGGTAGACTTGATGTGATGTATGATATTATGACTAGATTAGATTTTACCCTTTTATAACCTTATTTTGAAATATGTAACTTAAATCCTAATCTGTAATGTACATGTAATTTTATTTTTCCGCAATTTAATTACCCTATCTTAGTATGATTGATATTGTATTGCATGAATTGGGACCTAGACTCTGAGGACTGCCCCGTAAGGGGAGGTCTTCACACATATAACCCGCGATTGTCCCTGATCAGCGACTCAAGCTGCCCGGTCAGACGTTCCCTTTTCACATTATTACCCCGCAGGCCCTCCTGCTGCGCTAATCTCAGACTGTCGATCAATGTCGAGGTAATCTCAAGCCTCGAAGCCCTGGATATCATAGTCTGGCCGCATGCCCTACGGCTCAGCGCATCAGCTACCACATTAGCCCGGCCCGGGTGGTACTGAATCTCACAATCGTAGTCCTTATGCAACTCAAGGCTACGGCGCTATCGCATATTCAGATCTTTCTGGCTAAACAGATACTGAAGACTCTTATGGTCGGTATACACGATGAACCGAGACCCATACAGATAACGACGCCAAATCTTCAACGCGAGTACAATAGCGTCTAGCTCTAAATCATGCACGGTATGGTTCTCCTCGTAAGTCTTCACCTGACGTGAAGCGTAGGCGATCACTTTCCCCCGCTGCATCAAAACACAGCCTAACCCTGACCTCGAAGCATCACAATATACCACAAAATCATTGGTACCCTCCGGCAAGGCCAATACTGGAGCCTGACATAATCGGGTCTTCAGCTCTCTGAACGCACGCTCCTGATCCTCGGACCACTCAAACGGAACGGACTGCCGTGTCAATCTCGTCAACGGCAAGGCAAACCTCGAGAAATCCTGGATGAAGCGTCTATAATACCCGGCAAGACCCAGAAAACTACGAATCTCGGGCACTGATCTCGGAGGCTCCCAACTCATCACTGCCTCAATCTTGACTGGATCCACTTTTATACCCTCGGCACTGACTACATGACCCAAAAACTGCACTTCCCGAAGCCAAAATTCGCATTTAGAGAACTTTGCGTACAGTTTCTCCCTGCGCAGCACAGTCAAAACCTCTCGGAGGTGCTGCTCGTGGTCCTCGGCACTTCGCGAATAGATTAAGATATCATCGATGAACACGATCACGAATCTATCCAACATAGCTCTACACACCCGATTCATCAAATCCATGAAAGCGGTGGGTGCGTTGGTCAAACCGAAAGGCATCACAAGGAACTCGTAGTGCCCATAACGAGTCCGAAACGCTGTCTTCGGTACATCTTCATCCCTGACCCTCAACTGATGATAACCAGACCGCAAGTCGATCTTTGAGAAGAAACTCGAGCCCTGGAGCTGATCAAACAAATCATCGATACGTGGAAGCGGATAACGATTCTTCACGGTCATCTTGTTCAACTCCCTGTAGTCGATGCACATCCGCATGCTGCCGTCCTTCTTTTTCACGAATAATACTGGCGCACCCCACGGCGACGAACTAGGACGGATGAATCCACGATCCAGAAGCTCCTGCAACTGAGACATCAACTCTCACATCTCTGTCGGTGCCAGCCTATAAGGCATCTTAGCGATCGGCACCGCCCCGGGAACAAGATCTATTCCGAACTCCACTTGGCGATCTGGCGGTAACCCAGGCAACTCCTCTGGGAATACCTCAGGGAACTCACGAATCACTGGAATATCCTCTAAGGTCTTCTTTTCCTTCCTCGCGTCAACCACATAAGCTAGGAAGGTCTCACACCCCTTAGAGACATATCTCTGAGCCCTGGCCATAGATACGATCCCGATATCTCCTTTGCGACGCTCCCCGTACACAATGACACTCTCACTGTCAGAAATGGGTATACGGATGATCTTCTTAGCGCACTAAATATCAGCCCGTCTGGTAGTCAACCAGTCCATACCCACTATCACACCGAAGCTACTGATCTCAATCGGCAACAAATCGATCATAAACTGATGAGAGTCTATCTCTAACACACAGTCCCGATAAACCCGACTCACTAACATCGAACTCCCATCGACCCTTTCGACAATCAACGGAACCGATAAAGAAGAAGGAGACACACTAAAATACGCACAAAATATAATAGACACATAGGAGCGATCTGCCCCGGAATCAAATAATACACGAGCTCGAAGTCCGTTAAGGATGTACGTACCCGAAACTACATCTGTGGCATCCCGTGCCTCCTCTGCAGTCGCCTGAAATACTCGCCCGCGGCCCCTCGGAACAGTCTCACGGCGGCTAGACGACGACGGCTCAGCCCTGGCCCCACTCGAACTAGCCCCCTGAACTGCCGGCCCAGGCTCTGGACAATCTCTGACACGATGCCCTGGTCTCCCACATCTAAAACACAACGGCTCCGGAACTGTACAAACTGACGCGGCGTGGCCCCGCTGGCCGCACCGAAAGCAATGCGGCTGCTCAGACAAACACTGTCCCGAATGGCGCCGGTGACATTTCGGGCACTCCCGATCACCATACGAGCTCTCAACACGGCTGCCGGACGCCTGGGACCCCTGTCCCACACTGCTCTGGCTCTGCGCGCCAGATCCCTGGCCCTGACCCTGACGTCTCGATCGACGATATCGACCCCGGTCCCTATCACGTCGCTGACCCGACCCTTGCCCCGAACCCTGCCCCGAAAACTGCCACTGGTCTGGACGCTGATCACTAGGGGCGTCCCCGGAAGATCTCCATACGCTAGCCGGCTGCTCTGACGTCCCAATACGCTGCCTCTGAGAAGAGGGCTGCTCCCTCTGCTTTAGGATCTCCCGCTCCCTCATGCGGGCCATCTCAAGGGCTCTAACAAATGTCGGAGTATCATGCAGTCCCACAAACTCTCGAATATCAGACCGAAGTCCATCGATAAACACATCAGCCTTACGGCTATCCGTATCAACATGCTGAGGCGCGAACTGCGAGTACTCATTGAACCGATCGACATATTGCTGCAACGTCATATTACCCTGCTGCAAATGGAGAAACCGACGCTCCATCTCTCGCCTCTCGTCCCTTGGAATGTACTGGATCTCAAACATAGCCCTGAACTGCTCCCAAGTCATGGCGTAAGCGGCGGACTCAGTCATCGAAGACTCGATCGATTTCCACCACTGCGAAGCACCACCTCGTAACTGATATGCAGCGTACCCAACAATATCTCTGGGATCCATGTGGGCCACTCGGAACGCGGCCTCAATCTCTCGCTCCCATGCGATGGTTTCCCCCGGCTCACCGTCACCCCGAAACTGCGGTGGAGCCCCTGTCATGAAATCTTTGAAACATCCACCCCTCTAAGAAGATGACGATGCCCCACCCCCTGATCCAGTCTCGGTACGCTGAACAACTGGCCCCAAACTCTGACCCTGCTCCCTTTCTTGTTCTTTTTGCTGTCTGTAGAACTCAGTAAGAACATCTAGCAGCTCGGATTTACGAATATACTCGTCACCGGGCGGCTTACCCGCGCCCGAACCCTCTCCCTGATCTGCCATAATAATCTGCACAAAACCAAACGATTAAGCACAAGGAATAAATTACCCAGCGTTATACACTAAGCCAGGTCGGTTAATCCACTATATAATCGCAAAACAATCCCCCATGGACCGGAACAAGGTCTAAGTTAAGCATCCACTAATGATAGTCAAGCTTCAACCACAAGCTCTGATACCATGTTGTAACACCCCTCCCGATCCCGGAAATGCCACATCAACATAATATCATAAGTGGCAACAACGCAACGGATCTATAATACATATGTCATAGGATAATGCCGATTACGGCTAATTAGAACATTAAACTTCATACATAATAACATACGATTACATTTCAGAATATTCGCAATCCCGATTAAACCAACATACATTCCCAAAACAACTATTACAGATTGTTCTATACAAACATAAAACCATTACAGGGCTTCCATCTATCTCGGATCTACCTCGGCTGCGGCTGAGGTCCTTTCTGATTCCCTGAACATGTTAGACTCGAATACATGAGCTATAAAGCCCCTGAGCACGCGAGGGTTGACTCTGCACATAAACACATAACACACAATCCCTGTCCCTGTCCCGATAGCCCAACACACATATCAGGTATATAGACACAAGTATGAGATCGGAATAACACACAGCCCTGTGGGGACCCCTCCCCGGTGGACACATCGCACACAGCAATGGTCGGTAATACCCTGTAGCACGGAAGCTACCCGGCTACAGGCCCTGCCGTATATATACGCCCCAAGGACTGTAAGGGACAGTCAACCCGCGTGACTCCCCTTCGCGACTTATCGTCCGTATGGAACTCATCACGGACCCCTGGACCGATCTCACATCTCATACATAACACGTATAAAGATTAGGATATACCTGAGGTTCACGTCCCTGTCTCATATATATAAACACGCACAATATAGCTATTCAACTATAACGTAAAAGATGGCGCGCGTTTAGAAAACGTCTCGAGTACTCACCTGACTGATTCCCTGAAGTCTGAGCACCCTGATCGAATTCGGCTCGAGATCCACTAGTCCCTGTAATCACACGGATAACCCAAGGATTACACACAATTCCCGGATAACACATATCACATAATCACAATAACCCGACAATCCCACGAAACCGAAACCCGACCCAAACTCGACTTAATGAACTCCCAATAAGACCTCAGACCCAAACAAAACCCAACCCAAGCAATCCCGAAGGAGACTCAACAATAGCCCGACCCAAACCCTTAATTAAGGCTCAATTCGGATTTTCACTGCAGGCCGTTAGTCGCGCCGCGGACCCCCTGGTCGTCGCGCCGCGACACCGCAAAACCCTGCACCCTGCCCTGCGATTTCAGCTCTGCCCAGGAGTACCAAAACTCCTTTATACACAATTTCCAGCTTCAATACACATATATAATTACCATATGACAGCCCTCTACTACTTGAGAACTACTTTACATAATTTCATCACATATGCTCAAATTCAAACCACAAGATTGAAGCTTTCTTACCTTGAGGTTAAAGAACTCAATATGAAGAGGATGATGAAGTCAAATCTCAGATTCTACAATCAATTCTTGAAGCTTGAAGCTGAATTTTGCTGCTGGAGCTCTCAAAACACACACAACACCTCCTAGGTTTCTTTCCTAATGAGGAAAGGAAAAGGGATAAGCACGTACATATGTTTATCTCATTTTAGCCGGTCCCAAACCCATTAACCCGAACCCGATATCACATTTTCACTATTTATGCCCATTTAACCCATTTAATCCCACGATCCCAAAAATATAATCCGTTCATTAAAATTATAACCCGATGACACGCAAGCCCCAATCCCGACACGTATCAATCCACGGAACGGGAGATAATTGGACCAACCCAATATTAATAAATTATTTATCCACTAAAATAATTCCACGTACCAGGTCAAATTGACGGATGTTACACGACTCAACTTATCAAACTAAATTAAAAATAAACTAATATTTTTAATCTAAATATATAATAATTATATTTTATTATATATAATTATCAATATACGACTCAACTTATCAAATTAAATAAATTAAATAATATAATTATGCATTATATATAAAAAAATGATCATCGTAATATATCACATGAAATTAATTAATATAGACATGAAATCATTACCATTATTATGATTCTATAAATATTAATATATTTGTTAGAAATTTTAAATCTACAAATAGTGATATTTCATATTTTTTTTTCAATATACTATTTGCAAATAATATTCTTAGTCTCTTGTTATTTAAAGGAGATTTATGAATTACGTTTTTTGGTAAGATAATTTGGTTATTAAAGATATTTAATTTAAATAAATAAATTAAAATGTAACACAATATTTTTTTACCTCTTTGTTAACGTATTTAGGTATAAAATAATAAAAGATGTATCTTACATGTTAATTTAATGAAATGAATGATTATTATATTCTTAGTATCTCATCTTACCTTTGTGGTGTTTTGAAATTAAATTAAATAAATAAATGATGTATAGCATATGTAAATAAATGTTAGTTGACACATGTTGCGATGTTACTAAATTACATAAATCTACATAAATAAATTTATGAGAATACTAATAAATTTAATTATTTTAAATCATTTATTTATTTATGTAATTAGTATTCTCATTTAATTAAATTCAATTTATGTAACTAAATTTCTTATGTAATTTAATTTAGGGTTAAAGCCATACAATAGCAACCTACTTTTGAAAATGTATCGATATGGTACATCTACTTTTTTAATTGTCTATATGGTACGTGTACTTTAATTTTCTGTATCGATATGGTCATTCTACATAATAGAGCCCGGTTTTTACATACGAAACACGGTTCTAATGGTCTGAAAAACAGGGGTCTATTACAAATATGGTCATATCGATATGAAAAATTGAAGTACAGGTACCATCTCGATATTTAAAAAAGTAGACGTACTGTAACATCCCGAAATTTAGTCTGGTACGTGGATTTAATTTATTGGCTCATTATTTTAATAATTATTGCGTGTTCTAATTAAATTCCGTTTCGTGGATTTAACGTGTCGAAACCGAGTGATACGTGTCTCCGAGCCAATAATTAGTGGATTATTATTATCGATCATGGATTTAATTGGGTCCTAATGATATTAATTATGAAAAAGTGATATCGGGTTCGGATTATTGGGTTCGGGACCGGCCAAATTAGAGATAAACATATATGGCCTTATCCCTTATCTCCTTTCATTCTTCTTATCCCAAAACTTAGAGAAAACCTAAAGGTGTGAGAGTGTGTGTGAATTGTGTGTAAAATCCAGCAGGAAAGTGAAGCCAAGAAAGTGAATTAAGTGTTGCATCTTGTCTCCTTCATCTCCTTTGGTGTTCTTGAGACTTTGAAGGTAAGAGTTATGAGTTTTGATAGTTAAATCTTGAGTTGTATATGTGTTGTGTTGAGGATTTTGGTTTCTATGAATTATGAGTCGTATATGTACGAGTTTGGTACTATTTTGCTGCTAAAATCTGTTTGGGGGATTAAGATACCCCTGGTTCAGCTATGGAGTTCGAAGAGCAAGGTTGAGAACAGGCGCCTGGTCGCGGCGCGATGCGCAGAGGGGCGCGGCGCGACGCTCAGAAGGGCATGGGCGCGGCGCGAGTGCAGGGGCTTAGCGGCGCGAGCCGCAGCCTGCAGGGGAAATCCGGTTTGATTCATTTGGGGAGGTTTGGGGCGATTAGTGTGTCGATTTCCTTCGGGATATTGTCGGATTAAATTATTTGGGATTTTGAGTCTCGTTGGGGGTCTCGTAAAAGAGTTTCGGGAATCGGTTATCCGTTCGGAAATGTGTTTCGGGATTAGTTTAATTGTGATAATTGTGTTGGATTGAGTTGTTTGGTTATTGAGTTTGCGTTAATATGTGGGGTTCGTGTCGATTACAGGTTCTAGCCGATCGCGTGCCGAGCCACATTGAGAGTTTCGGGTTTCAAGTCAAGTTTCGAGTAGTCGGTGAGTACTCGAGTTCTTTTCAAACGCACGTGCATTCTTTCGAGTCGTTTACGTGATTGTGAGTTATATGTGTATGAGACTGTGATAGCGCGCAGGTATGAGTTTCTCTACCCTATACGTGCTATATGTGTTTGAATTGCAGGTGTCCGCGATATGTGATCTCGCAGGCTGACTGTCCCTAATCAGTCACGAGATATGAGGCTGTATATATACGGCAGTGATATTGCCAGGTCGCTCCTGTGCCTATTGAGTAGCTAACCGCTGCTGTGTGCGGCCTGTTAGCTGGGGAACGACGTCCCCTTCTGAGCAGAGATACGTGTTATGCATTGAGTTGCATATATGTGATGAGATATATGTGTTGTGTATGTTATATGTGCTTACCTGCAGTGTCTAACCCTTGCGTACTCACGAGCCGTCCAGCTTATGTTTTCGAGTCTTCCGTGTCTCAGGCAGTCATACTGTGGGATCGCAGCCACAGCCGCAGCAGCCGAAGTAGAGATCGGGGCAGTTAGAGTTGCGTGCGTTGACTGTCTTGTTGATATTAGTTTTGGAACTGTTGTATCCGATCTATTTATGCCTGTTAACAGTAATCAGTTGTGTATGTGTGCCAGTGTCAGTTCATGAGACGATGTATGACTCCTGTATTAAAGTTTTAATTAACAGTATTTTCCGCTAATCCTGTGACATGTGTACTTCTTAGATGATTGCGATATTGCCACCTGTGTATTGTATTGACGTGGCATTTGTTTGAGAATTGTGGGTGTTACACGTACCATATTGATAAATTTTCAAAAGTAGGTTACTATTGTATGGCTTTACCCCTTTAATTTATTTATGTAATAAATTTACTAAAAATAGTCATGAAAATCATTTATTTATGTTTTTATTTTTTATTTTTTGATCTAAATAAATTATCAGTATAACTTATTACATTAAATTTATTGTTATATGACTAAACTTATCAAATCGAATTGAAATAATATACACTATTATGATTTAAATAAATATCATTGTAGTTCATTATATGGACCTAGCTTAGTAACATATGTTGCAGCTTATCGAATTAATTAAAGTAAATAATAAAATAATATATTTTGATATAAAATATGATCATTCTAATTTATTATATTGAATTGGAAAACTTTATACATAAAATCATTTATGGCATGGGTCTTTATTGAAATGGACTCAACTTATCAAATTAAATAAATTAAATAATAAACAATATAGTTTGATTTATTAACGATCATTGTAATTTTTTAAATGGAATCAAAATGAAATTATTTATGGCATGAATTTATTGATATGGACTCAGCTTTTATATAGATACACACACACACATATAAATATAGATAACATAAGATGATCTTTATAAAGCTAATGACATGAGCTTCATATAACATAGACTTTAATGATATGGACTCTTGGTAATTAAATCTTTCTTAATAATCAATTATAATGATTAAAATTTTGAATTGAAACAAAATATTTTTATATAAATATTATAGAATCTATATGTATAAGCATATAATCATATGTATCTTTTGAACCAAATGATATTTTTTTTATTTAACAATGATATTAAAACTATTTAAAGAATATTTTTATCATAATAATGATATCAAATTCAATTGAAGATTCATAATTGAATAATTATATTCATAAGCTTTCAATTTATAATTTATGTCATTATAAACTTTTAATTACGTAAATGAATTGTTTTCAAATTTTAATTAGATTTTAGGTTATCTCAAGAGATGTAATATCATAATAGTTCACTTCAGAATTAAATAAATAATAGTAATTATCATATTAGCTATTTATAACAGTCAACATATAATATAATTACTCAAATAGTTTAGAAGGAAACATAAAATATACAAACTAAAAAATAATATATAGTTTTAAAAAGATTATTAAGGTGAATTATTATTTACATAACGAATCAGTGATATAAAATCATGGTTTGCAATATTTAAACTAAATTAAATAAAAATCAATAACTAAATAATAAATTTCTCGATTTAGAATATAGGAGAGCACACATGCGGTTTATAAATCCAACTAAAATCCGAAACAAAATTAAAACTAAATATGAAATTACCAAAATGACTCCTATAGACATCTAATATATGTGATTGCCAAAAATACAAATTCTATTACAATAGCTCACAACTTTCACAAAACAAACAATTACTTGTACTACGAAATTAAAAATAAGCCATGTACCACAACGACTAATTAGTACCTTTATTATTATATGTTTTTCCGCTTAGATGAAACCCAATTAAATTTAAATGATGGGTGCTTTTCGAGCGAGAAGTTCTCCGACTCGGCATTGTCACCATCTGTGAATTCCAACAACATCAAATTAGAATATGGAGATGAGTTTTGTGATCCCGCATACATTTTACTCTTGAACCTTACACTTTCACAAACATTTGTTGTGAAATCATTGCTACCATAGGACTCGTTGGCCGTCATGAACCAAAATTCTTAGCATTGTCGTAGGATTTTCAATCTATGAAATGATGGAAGAATGTGAATGAACAAATGTAACTTTGTTATTTATAGATAAATAATTGACATTAATTCATATTATGGTAAAATAAAAACATTTAAATTGATAAGAAATAATAACCTTAGGATAGATGGAGGGTTTTTACTATTACTGTGAAATTAATTAAATTTAAGCAACATTAAACCAATATTTAGTATCACATTAAAGCAATTATTCAAGTTTGAGAAAATGGATAGTCTACTATTATTAACCTTTTTTTTTTTGAAAACCAAAACAATATTTGGTATGATATTAAAACAATTAAGCAATTATTTAGTATAGGAGAAGTGAATACATTAAAAACAATTATGACATGAATATTTATGACATGGACTCAACTTTACATGAGATTTATCCTCACATTTATTACATGGATGACTCAACTTTTATATATACTAGTCATGACGACCCGTGCGATGCACCGGGCTAATTGATTTTTATTTAAAATATATGTAATTATCAAAAATGTATGTTTGTTAAGGTCATCATATAAACTCTAGATTGACAAATATCATATCAAATTGTATCGTCAAACAAATTTGTGTGCATAATCAACTACATTAAGACCATACAAAATGTGTCATGATAGTAATGAAAAAAAATTGTTAAATGACATTAGAAAACTTAGATTAATGAATGTGAAAGATGTCTGAAAATAATACTTGTAAAAAATTAAAAAAAATTTTTTTTAGGCTAGGTTATTTAACTTACAACTTGCTATCTCGGTATTATGATAATATAAAACCAATATACTAAATTAATAATCTTACAGATACGAAGTTAAAATATTAAATTATAAGTTCAATGAAAATTCTTCATAGATTATTAGTATGAGAGTACATTGACAGATAGACATACGTATTAAAAGTCATTTTATCGACTGTATTTTGTATGTAATGCTTCACTATGTTAGTATATTTACATATTTAACAAAAGTTAATTAAATGATTACTACAATTGTTAGTTAATAAGTAATTATTAATTCAAGTAACTAATACTTTTATTATTTATCGCATATAACTCAACTTTATGTCAATAAATTTAAAAATACAATACATACATGTTTTTTTTCCAATATTTATGTTACAATATGATTTTTTACATCGTGGTATTTTTTGTATTTGATTTTTCATTTTGCTTTGATGTTCTAGACATTTGTTACGTGTAATTTATCATCAATTTTGAAGTCTTTGTATATAAAAAAATTTAGAGTTCAGAATTCATATATACATAAACAAATAATTATCGTGTTATGATTCATTCTTTTACAAATTATACAATGAAACTTACGTGGAAATTATAAGAAATATTTACTTTTTTTATCTTTTTTGTTATTTATTCCTTAGTGATACAAAATATAAAAGTTGATGTCATTAATCATGAAACTACAAAAGTTGATGTTATTAATGATAAAAAAATAAATATTGTTGCCATAAATGATAAAAATGTAAAAAAATTGTTATCATTTTTAGCAACTGACGTTTAATATTTACTTAAATTAATAGCTAAAATGTTATTTAAAACCGTCATAAATTAGACTTTATCTTTATTTGACTATTTGATGATTGAAACATTAGTTAAATGAGGTTATACCATCTAAAAACTTTAATTATTAATTTGATAAATATTAAAATTAATCAGTTAAGTGTCTTAAATAATCATATATTAATTAAATATAAGATCAATGTAATTTATTCTTAAATATTCAAGTAATCTTAAATAAATTATTATTAGTAATTTATTTCATATTTATGTTTTATTGGGTAGTTATGCTACATGATAATTTTGTTAAAGATCTAGTATGATGATTTATTTTAATTGAATATGATAATTATATAAAGACTCAATTTTAGTAAAATAAAAATAATTAAGTAACTGAACACCATAACTTATAATACTTAACTTTTTAAGTATAGGTTCCTACATTTGTGCGCTCTAATGACAACTGGTAATTTTAAACTTACATATACATCATGTATTTTATAGTTAGAAACCAATAATCTTTTATAACATAAGTTAATGTATGAATTTATTAACTTAGTTCATGTTAATTATTGTCTTAAGAAATATATCCTAATTTGTAGTCATACCTTAATCATTAGAATTATGTGCATATTAAATTTATTTATTGGCTAATTAATTGATATTATATTAGCTTTTTAGTTGTGACTATCAAAATCAAAATCATATGCCAATAAACTATAACAACTTTCATAAACCATTTTAGATTTCATAAATTTATAACTTTAATGGAACAATTAGTAAAAAAAAAATTTGATTTTCGTTTATATGGCCAAGGATGTTAGCTCATAAATTTTTTTTAATGAGAATAATAACAAATTCACAAACAATGTTACAAATGCTTACAAATTACAAATGAAATAATATTACAAATTCATGAAGATCGTTACATGATTTATGCAAAACTAAATTTTTGATTGTGAGCTTTATGATTTATGTACTTTTCAATATGAAATTTAATAACACTATATATTTGTGAGATAAATAACATTGACTTCTATAAGATAAAACATATATCCTAAATGGTGAATAACAAATAAGTATTTTAGATCTTGGGTGTAGGAGTGTTGTAAATTACATAATAAGAAATTCTACACATATTCATATTATACATCGGGGTTGTACTTGTAATCTCAATAACTTTTTATTTTTATTTCCATACAATCCTCGAATTAATTTTGTTACTATTCTTTTTTCACATGTGTCAATTGTGGTTTATACAAAAATATACTCACGATTATGGTATTTAACATTTATATATGTAAAAACAAAGACAAAATAATTAAAATATTATGAGATGAATAAAATGTATCAACGAATATTGAGTTTGAAGTGCAGTAGAATTACCGTAAATTACACGAAAAAAAATGCATGCACATAAGAAACGAATTTATGTTCGTCATAAGTTCGTATTCATATTTGCTCGTTGTCATTTTTATCCTACAATACTCAAACACCAATTGAATACTATTCCTATATAATGATCTATTTATATTTGCATTTTTCAATATGTTTGAGACTCTTTATTTTCCGATGATATATTTGCCTACACTAAATGGGATCTAAATATATAATTGATTTCTTAATAACCAAATTGAAAAATAAATGTCAATTGAAAGCTTAATGAATTAAAAAATAAATTGAATTCAATGGTCATGTAAGTTATTTTTTGAATTAACTATTGCATTGATTTTGATGGTGAAAAAGTTTAAAAGTTTTATAAATTATAAATACTTTAAATGAATATTGACTATTACATAATAAATATTTTAATTGGTTATGACTCTTGAGTGATGAAAAGTTTCATTTAAGTTTAATTTCACATAATTATTTTGAAGATTTATGCATCAATATTATGTTATAGTTAATGCTTTCACATAATTATTTTAGTAGACTTAAAAAACCAAACATAAGTTTCAATTAAGCTCAATTTATAATTATTTTGAAGCCTCCAAAGGACTGCATTAATATTATGTTGTAATTCATGCATTGCCAACTTGTATTTTAGAATTTATTAAAAATGAAAATGCAAAAATGAATAATATTTATTTTTAATAAACTAACATGCTTTATAATTTTATATATATATAAATGAAATAAATATACGAATGGAAATTACAATTTATTATATGAAGACTTGAATTTTATAGGTAGATTTTAACTGGCAATCAATCTATGTAAAATAGCCTAAAAACCTTAATTACCAATTTAAAGTAAAATAAATATAATCAATATTAAAATATCAAATGTTATTAAAGTGCACAAATTAATAGATTAATCAATCATTTATAGGATTCAAAATTAATTAACAAAAAAATATGAAGGACCAAATATTATTTTACATGTTTTTTACATTAAACTAATTATATCTTTAATATTGATTACTTTTTTGTTAATAGTAGTAAAAAAATGTATTTCACTTCTCCCAATCTTATAATATTTTTTCCATGTTAAGTAATTTCATGTTAATAGTGGTAGAAACCTTTCATGTCTACTAACCTTAATATTTCTTAATTATTTTTAATATATTTTAAAATTTCTATTGATGTCATAAATATATGCCAAAATTGTTTATGGAACCAAAAATTGGTTTAATGTATTTTATTATGCTAAGTTACTTTGAAAATAGAAGTTTATGGAACAAAATTCAGTGTATTGAGTCAAAGTAGTGCATGTGAACATAGTAAGAAAAGTATTTAATCCAAACCTTACATGAATTTTTCTTCAACTGATTAGATCTTGTAGATGTTGTTTCAATTTGCTACATTTTTCACACATATTCTCGAGTTGTATCCAATTTCTCATTCTCCTCCTTCACACATAAGACACTTAAATCATGGATATATTTTAAATATATGAATACATATAAAAGCAACAATTTTGAATAGAAATATTACATCAATATTTGTTAATACATAATTACATATAGAAATAATAAGATACCTGAATTTCAATGGCACACATGAATTCCATCATCTTCCCTCTTAAAATGATCCATAAAATTAGGATCGAATGACTTTGCAGTTACATGTTTGAAACCATAATTTTTCTTGTTTTTTCATTTCAGTTTTAAAATCCATGATTGCATAGCTACCGATTCAAAAATCATAATCTGTCACCATTTGATACCATAGACTTTATTCATTGTATCGAGTCAAAAACAATGCATGTAAACATAGTAGATCATAAAAAAAATATTTAATCCAAACCTTACATGGATTTTTCCTTCAACTGATTAGATCTTGTAGATGTTGTTTCAACTTGCTACATTTTTCACACATATTTTTTAGTTGTATCCAATTTCCATTCTCCTCCTTTAATCCTTCGTCATCTCTGAAAACCCAAAAGAATGTATTAATGAAAAATTTAGTATGATAAGATTCCATTTGGTAGAAACCAAAAGAAAAAAAAAAGACAAACTATTGATGATTGATAATTGAATCGAGTGATTTTATCAATATTCTCATGTAACTGATTTTTAAATTAAATGCAATATTGATTAGATGATTAGTAATCAATAAAGAATAAGTTGATTTCATTGTTAAGTAACCGATCATTGATTAGACAACTATTAATGAATTGGTTTCAAATGAGTAAAAGTCATAACTCCTTCACAAACACTATCTATTGATATTTCCTCTATTTTTATTAAAACAAACATTGAAAAATTAATCAAATAAAAAAATTCTTTTGTCACATGTCATTCACTAATATCTACTTTAAATTTTAAATCAATTAAAATCAAATCAGATCTATTCTCACATACTCTAATCCCACTAAGTATATTTAGTTTGTCACATATCGATAACTTGTTTTGCCACATGTCATTCACTAATATTTATTTCAAATTTAAATAAATCAATTCAAATAAAATCAAAATTCTCACCTATTCTAACTTAACTAATCTAATAAATAATTAACTAAAATCTAATTAACTATAATATTCTAAAATTAATTTATATATCTTAATTAACATTTATTTTTTTATAAACCAACCCATGTAATACATGAGTATTTAACCTAGTATAATAATGTACATATTAGTTACACAATTTATGAATGCTAATATAAAATTTTAAATCATATTTTAACCGATAAATGTAAACACTCAAATCTTCTTTAGAAAAACTTTATTTACCATACTAAAAGAAAAATACTATAATTTAGAGTTTAAAAAATGATCCTTAGTGTAGCCAATTAAATTAGTTATTTTAATGCAATATTTATTATTAGTATGATCATATATAAACTAACTCAATTACATAAATATCTATTTGTTTCATGGAGTCAACTATTATACATTAATTTTAACTTGTATTTCAATATAACCACTTAAATCGTATTTAGAAAATAAATTTAATCACCAAATTAAAAACAAAAAAATCTTCAAATTGATTAGTTGGTTAAATAATGTAAGAGTTTATTATAACTATTATGCTTATGGAATAGTTAAGACATCATTTTCTTTATTATATTCATTTATTACTAATGAATGATTACTATCATCTTTTAGTTTCGAAAAAATAATATTGAATTACATAGTTAATACCTTATTTATTTCATGGGACTCAACTTATATATATATATATAGATAGATACAATTTTTTTAAATTCTTTTCATAATAATGATCTTTCTTTTTTGAAAACTAAAACAATATTTAGTGTGATATTAAAACAATTAAGCAATTATTTAGTATAGGAGAAGTGAATACATTTAAAACAATTATGACATGGATATTTATAACATGAATATTTATGACATGGACTCAACTTTACATGAGATTTGTCCTCACATTTATTACATGGAGGACTCAACTTTTATATATACTAGTCAAAATGACCCGTGCGATGCACCAGATTGTTATTTTATTTTTGGTTTCAAATATAATGTAATTATTAAAAATTTATATTGTTTGGGTCGCTATATAAACTTTAGATTGTACAACGTATAATACTTAGGCATAACTTTTTAGAAATAACAATTTTATGATTTTGAAAATACACACTTTTATAACTACGGTACAAAATTTAATCACTTGTTACTAAAATGATGTTTAAAAAATATTATTGTCTCCTGAAAATTAGAATATAAACAATCATAACTCAAATATTATTTATTTAAAACAATTACAAAAGCACAATACCGTAAATTAATTATTGTACGATTTTTTAATAGATGCAAAGTTAAAGCTTAATATTAAATACAATGTGTTTTCTTAAAAATGACAAGAATGGAAAATATGCACATTTTTCGATATGCTCTTAAAACTTCAAAAAAATTATGTTTTTTTTGTTATAATATAAAAAATTTAAATTTAAAATGAAATCAAGTTATATATCATTTGGTTACTTAACATGCAAACACTCAAGTTAAAAATAGAATATAAAAATATTTTATTTATTGAAATTTTAAATGTAAAAATATAAAGAGCATTACTATCATATATTAGGTTGACTCGTTACATTTAGGTATTAAACAAAAACTAACGAATTAATTTTTTCTATTATTTATTAAAAAAATGAAATTAGATCACGTAAGAACTAAATGACAACTACTATTATTTATTAACATATTAAAATAAAATCAAGTAATTAATACTCTTTGAAATTGAACTAAGTGTAAATTATATATTTGTTATATTTAAATAGAAGTAAACAACTTATTATAACAATCATTTATGAAAGAAAACTTGAAATTGCATTTAAAAGAAAATCAAAATCAATTGTATTTTCATAACCCTAATTTGTTTTGTTATGATGCTTTTTTTAGATAATTAATTAATAGTTGCATAAATCATTATATGTACTATTTTTAAGAAAGTAATATAACTTAGATTAATCATTATAACTACTATTTATAAAAATATTTATAATTTAATATAAGTGATCATTGTTGTTATTTATTAGATGAACTCTCTTTTTTAGATATTTAACAAAAACTAACTAAATTATTATTAATATTATTAATTAAAAAAAATTAAAAACAAATCAAGTACAACAACGTACTATACTTTAAATTTGAACATTCAAATTATCAAAATGAATAATTCCAAACATTTAACCAATCTAAATAATAAATAAATTTGCCTAAAAACTTTAGTTACTAAATTAATAATATTAATAATAATTTAAAAAAATTTAAAAAAATTATTCAAGTGCTCAAATCAATTAATTAATAAATGTACATGTTTATTTTTAATAATAAGAAGAAAACTAATGACAATAATAATAATAATAATAATAATAATAATAATAATAATAATAATAATAATAATAGTATTATTATTATTATTATTATTATTATTATTATTATTATTGAAGTGATTTAAGTTATATAAAAATAAATCAATTAATCTCAAAGTTATATTATTTATAAGTGAACAAAATATTCTTATCATCATTTCTCATGATCTTAATTTGAATTAATTTTGTATTTAGTAATAATTAGTCATGTTAAATAAATGAGGGATGAACCAATTAAACACAAATGAGAAATTTAAAAAATATATATATAAGAACCAAATTGGTAATTTAATCTAAAATTTTTATTGTTAGGTATCTTAAAAATAGAATGTATATAAAATAAAATTTTCATATTTTGAAAAATGATTTAAATTAGATGTTTTTTTGTCGAATTACAATTTAAAAAACAACACTAGGTACTTCATATTGTTTCTTTTTACTATAATGAAACCACAACCAAATAACAAAACGTAATATTACGCTAAATGAAATATACCAATTAAAAGAAATATTAAATTACTAACTTAATAAACATAAAAACTTCAAGTAAAATATATAGTATACGGTTAATATTAAGTGAATATAAAAGTAAATGTATAAACATATATAGTTACAAATATTCTCATTAAATTAAATTTTAATATTAGTATTCACAATATCAAAATTTCTAACGATAGTTAAATTAAAATACATTATAATTTTTATTAAACCGTATGGTGTTTAATGACATTTCTAGATTAATATTTATTGAAAATTCTTCAAATATGTAATTGCAATAAAAAAATAAATCATTATAATAAATTTGTAAAATTTTTATTGTTGAAAATTTTATCAAGAAAATATTTATAAAAGAATTCAAGTATAGAGAAACAAAAATTTAGTTGTTAATACATTTTTTTTAAATTGTTATAGTTTAAAACTATATAGTTGAAGAATGGATGACGATGACCTATAAGATAGTAAATATAATGTTGGCATTTATGATTTTTAATGACGAATCTGATACTTGACATGTCAATATAGTGAACATCAATAACCTACATCAACAATAAATAATTTATTAATAAAAATATATGAGTCAAATTAATTTAAATAAATATATCATCAAATATAAAAAAATTATCAATGTATGGATTGCAGAACACACAAATTTTTTTCTAAAAACTCAATTTGTCAAGAACTTTTTTACGTGGATAGTAACTTCAATAATATCCATTCATTATCATTATCAAATATAAAATATCACAAAACAAAAAATTGTATAAATCGATTTCACAATATAGAATAAACATATGTGTGTTAGAGATGAAGAATGAACTTGATATGTGAAAACAAAAGAAGAACAAATCAAAAAGAAAACTAATCGGTGAAAATCTAGTAGAAGAAATTAGAATGTATTAAGTTGACAAATGAATTATTGGCAACCCATACTATTAATAACCTTTGATAATCATTTATTTTCTTTATAACCTATGGATTAAATAACAATTAGTTATAGATAACCAAGTGCCATGAAACGGTAATGAAATTAAACAATAAAATTTTTTTTAATGAGACAGTTTTTAAATATAAAAGAAGAAAAGTTAATACAAAATTTAAAAAATAAAACAACTATTTATACATGGGATTCATATCAAATTTTAAATGTAAAAAAGAAATTATGTAATATTTCTTAAAATACACATATTTTTTTGGTAAAAAGAATTGCTTATTTTCATGAAATAAACGTTATATATATCTATTAAATTAACACTATTTAATTATTTAGATTATGTGTAATTAATTTATTTAGTATTTATTAACTATTTTATTAACATATACATATGTTTTTTTATTTTCGTATCGTATTTTGATTCAAGATAGTTGGTATTAAATTCAATATCACCAAAATTAAGAATATTGGATAAATTCATAAACTAAGACATAGGAAAAAAATTTATGATTACGATTATTTATAAAATAACTTAATCGTATAAAAATTTATCACATGGATTCAACTTATAAACGAATAGTCATTTTATGTAAAAATAATCTAAAAATTTTATTTACGAAATTAAAATAAAATAAATATAATATTAAAGTTAGGACTCAACTTTTTTATAAAAGGATTTTTAACGACGAATCTAATATTTGACATGTCAATATAGTGAACATCAATCACCTACATCAACATAAATAATTTATTAATAAAAATATATAAGTCAATCAATTTAAATAAATATATCATCAATATAAAAAGAATTATCAATGTATGGATTGAAGAACACACAAATTTTTTCCTAGAAAGTCAATTTGTCAAGAACTTCTTTACATGGATGATATTTCAATAATATTCCCCATTATCACTATCTACTATAAAATATCACAAAACAAAAAATTGTATTAATCAATTTCACAATATAGAATAAACATATATGTGTTAGAGATAAAGAACAAACTTGATATTTGAAAACAAAAGAAGATTAAACCAAAAAGAAAACTAACCGGTGAAAATCTAAGACAAGAAATTAGAATGTTTTAAGTTGGCAAATGGATTATTTGCAACCATACTATTTATAACATTTGATAATCATTTATTTTCTTTGTAACCTATGAATTAAATAACAATTAGTTATAGATAACCAAGAGTCATGAAACGGTAACCTATGAATTAAATAATCAATTTTATACAAAAAAAAAAAAATTGATTGCCAACATTTGTTAAAGTTAGGACTCAACTTTTTTATAAAAGAAAATATTGTTATTATTTATTAAAGGAAAAAAAAGGTTAGATAAATTAATTAGTAATCCATTAAAAATTAACTAATAGAGTGTTTGCAAACACACATTAAATAATATTATGTATTAAAAAACTTTAAATAAAAAGAAGTAATTAATACTCTTATTTATTAGTTATTAATAACCAAGGGTCATGAAATGGTAATGAAATTAAACAATAAAAAACAAAAATTTAAATGAGACAATTTTTAAATATAAACAAAAGTTAAAATGAAATTTAAAAAATCAACACAACTATTTATACATGAGACTCAAATCAATTTTTAAATGTAAAAAAGAAATTATATAATATTTCTTAAAATATACATATTTTTTTTTGTTAAAAGAATGGCTTATTTTCATGAAATAAACGTTATATATATCTACTAAAAAATTATGATTATGATTGTTTATAAAATAACTTAATCGTATAAAAATTTATCACATGGATTTAACTTATAAACGAATAATCATTTTATGTAAAAATAATCTGAAAATTTTAATAACCAAATTAGAATAAAATAAATATAAGATTCTTTTTTATAAAATGACTTAGTTTTAACAATAAATCTAGAGGTTTTAAAATAATTAATTTATACAAAAAAAAAAATAATTGATTGCCAACATTTGTTAAAGTTAGGACTCAACTTTTTTATAAAAGAAGATATTGTTATTATTTATTAAAGGAAAAAAAAAAAGTTAGATAAATTAATTAGTAATCCATTAAAGATTAACTAATAGAGTGTTTGCAAACACACATTAAATAATATTATGTATTAAAACACTTTAAATAAAAAGAAGTAATTAATACTTTTATGTATTAGTTATTAATAACCAAGGGTCATGAAACGGTAATGAAGTTAAGCAATAAAAAATAAAAATTTAAATGAGACAATTTTTAAATATAAAAAAAGAAAAGTTAAAATGAAATTTAAAAAATTAACACAACTATTTATACATGAGACTCAAATCAATTTTTAAATGTAAAAAAGAAATTATATAATATTTCTTAAAATATACATATTTTTTTTTTGTTAAAAGAATGACTTATTTTCATGAAATAAACGTTATATATATCTACTAAAAAGTTATGATTATGATTGTTTATAAAATAACTTAATCGTATAAAAATTTATCACATGGATTTAACTTATAAACGAATAATCATTTTATGTAAAAATAATCTGAAAATTTTAATAACCAAATTAGAATAAAATAAATATAAGATTCTTTTTTATAAAATGACTTAGTTTTAACAATAAATCTAGAGGTTTTAAAATAATTAATTTATACAAAAAAAATTGATTGCCAACATTTGTTAAAGTTAGGACTCAACTTTTTTATAAAAGAAAATATTGTTATTATTTATTAAAGGAAAAAAAAAGTTAGATAAATTAATTAGTAATCCATTAAAGATTAACTAATAGAGTGTTTGCAAACACACATTAAATAATATTATGTATTAAAAAACTTTAAATAAAAAGAAGTAATTAATATCTTATTTATTACATGGGACTCAACTTTTAGATATATATAGATATTAAATTCAATATCACCAAAATTAAGAATATTGGATAAATTCATAAACTAAGACATAGGAAAAAAAATTATGATTACGATTATTTATAAAATAACTTAATCGTATAAAAATTTATCACATGGATTCAACTTATAAACGAATAGTCATTTTAAAAGTCTCAATACAGGCTGCTTAGTGACATCATTTGGAGTTACTAACGTCATGTTTAGTTGACGAAAGACTTTCATAAAAATTTCAAATTTCAAGAAAATGTTTTCAGGTTTTCTTTTCCAAAAAAAAACAAGTGAAAATTCTGAAAACATATATTTTACACATGATTTTGAAAATTGTTGAAAATTAGTTAAATTTTGAAAATGAAATTTTCTTTAAAAAAAAATAAACAAACGAACATGTTTTCATTAATAAAGAAACCCGAAAAAACATCTATTATCATTAACTAAACATGACCTAATTTTTTCTTTGTTTATTTGTAACGTTATATATTTTTACTAGAAAAATGATAAATATGATATATAAAGGGCTAAATAACTAATTTGACATTTTGTAGGAGTAATGACAATAAAGATAAATCAATGCTTACGAGAACTCAATCATAAAAATAGTTTCATTATCTTATTTTTCTATTGATTAAAGGAGAACGAAATAAATTTTAAAAAAAAAAATAGAATTACAACAGTTATATTGTTATGATCATTTTTATTTTCAAATTTCAATGTCTTTAAAAACCATCAACTTTATCATTATTTTCTGTCTATTCAACAGAAATGATCAAAATGTAAGAAAGTTGTTCGTATAATTACATTTTGGTTTTATTGTTTGTTACCTCAAATAATTTTTTTAATTTGACATTCTCTTAAAGTAAAATATAAAACTACATATGATCGGATTCAAAATCAAATCACATTCGAATGTTTGAATTCAGTTAAACCGAAGCACATCTAATTTTATAATATATGTTGGTTTATTATAAAAAAGGCAACATGTTTCACATTTTTTATGTTTTCGTCTTTTCAAGTTATTTTTATCTAAAAAAATTTCAAGTTAATATTTTACTTTTGGTTCAGTGAAATTTTTGTTATTTTTATCATTGATAATATTGACATTTGTATTTTTATTTGTTATCACAACAATTTTTAAAAAAATTTTCTAACCAATAATAGTAACTGGTGACATGCAAACATGTTTAGCAGTTTACCAAAAAACTTTTCAGTTATAAAAGATAGCAACATCTTTAAATTTAACAAAAAAAATTAATTAAATTAAAACACAATTTATATTTATTTTTAAGATTTCCCACAATTTCATAAATACAAAAATAAACACAATTTAAGTTCAAGTTTTGTTGTGAAACTTCATAATAAACTTTAGTTTTTAATTGTCTATTATTATTTATTTATTTATAGTTTATTTTATTATATTATTAATATCATTAATGATTGCTTTTTAATTTTATTAAATTTATCTATTAACAATAATTATTTTTTCTTTAACCTTATAACTTTCTTAATATATATATATATATTATTTATTTACGGTTATATGACATACGCTTATTTATTCACGATTATATGTATAACATGAACAAAAATAAACTACGAGTCATTCAGATTTTTAATTTTCTAAATGAAATAAACTACGCACCATACTGTTTTTTAGTTTTTTCAAACAAAAAAAATAGTATAAGCATTCCGGTTTTTAGTTTTTTCAATCTAAATGGGTTAAGTTTTTTATTTGAAAAACTAAATACCGAAATGTCTTACATTAGTTTTAATTCAGAAAAACTATAAACCGAAATAATTAATAGTTTTTTTGTTGTTAAAAAAATTTTTTTAACGGGTTGCAATTTTTTCTTTAGAAAAAACTAAAAGCAAGAATGATTTAGTTTTTTTGATCAAAATCCTAAAAAACATATGGGTCGTAGTTTTTGCCATTGAGGAAAGCTAAAAACTCAATAGATCGTAGTTCATTTCGTTTGGAAAGATTTAAAAAATGAAAAATTTGTAGTTTTATTCGTTCAAGAAAACTAAAAACTCGAATGGAACAGAAAATCCACAACCATCGTTTGAACTATTCCGATCCATATGGGTTTTCTTGGTTTTCAAAACGAAAAAACTACGATTCCAATCTGTTATAACCGGTAATTTCCTGATTCCATGAAATTTTGCCGGCTGGAGGGTTCTTTGTACAATGAAAAATGGTTAAGGGTTTTAATCATAAAAATAGTTCAACTTAAGGGTTTTATACACAAATATCTCTTTTAATCTTGACAAATATTTAAGACGATGTGTTCAAAGTTTTCAAAAGCCTAAAAGCTTTTGTTCTTGATAAAATGAGTTTTACTAAAAATAAAAGTTGTATTTCTAGAGCATGATTTTCAATATTCAAAAGGTTAAAAAACTTCTATCTCGAGTCTGCTTTTCAAGAAATTTTTGACTAAGTTTAAAATATGGGATAATTACAAAAATACAAAAATACCAAAATACCGAACATTTTCGTTACCACATTAACGTGAATACCACTATTTACGTTAGTTGTATTTTATATTTTTTTAATGCATTCGTTACAAAAACTGAATTATCACGTAAAGTACCATTACTTTACGTTACCAAATCTCATTGTGTTCATTCCCAAGAATAGATATGGTAACGTAAAGGTAATGTACTTTACGTTACTTTTTACCTTTTGTAACAATACACTAAAAATTACTAAAAATTACAAGTCACGTAAATAGTGATCGAAACGTAAATGTGGTAACGTAAATGGTGGGTATTTTGGTTTGGTGAGTTTTTTTGGGTAAAATTTGAAAAATGTGTTTATATTTTGATTAGTTTTGTTAATTATCGCTCAAAATATAAATATAAAATGTTGGTGTACGTACATTGATTAGGGCCGACCCAATTGATCAAGTAGTTACCAAATAAAAAATATAAATATTTTGAGTCTTAAAAAGATTATTAGGATGCTCAAACTAAGTTTTTTGTTTTAAAATCATTTGATCAAATAGTATTTAAAATATTTTAAATAGCAAAATTAAAAATATAAATAAGTTTGAGTCTTAAAAAGAGTATTAGGATGCTCACATTAAGTTTTTTTTTATTTTAAATCAAATTAAACCATTAATTTCAAACAATAGAAATTTTTATGGGACATGATTCATTAATTTTATATGTACATATATTTTCGTCTTATGCACAAAGTTATATATACATAAAATTGCCCAATGGTATCTAAATTGTTTAATTACCAAATTTAAAAATATAATTAAGTATCACAAAATAACTAATACGTATTATTTATAAATTATAAATATCTAATTCCTATTATATATTAAATCAAATAAAAATTAATAGAACTGTATAATTAGCATTCTCATTTGTTTACATGAAGTTTTTACCATTGCATGTTCATGTATTCAATAAATAGTAAAAAAAAATATTATATTTATTAAATTCAATACGTGTAATTAATATCTCATTTAATTTAATAAAAAAGTTTTATGACAATCATTTAATTTAATAAAAAAAATTTATGACAATCATTTAATACATGGACTCAACATTTATAGTATATAAAATTTAATAAAAAAATTTATGACAATCATTCAATACATTGACTCAACTTTTATAGTATATAAGATATAAGATATAGATACCCCCACATATGTAATCTTGTCACCAAAATAAATAAATAGCATCTTCAACAGGTTTTGTTTTGTTTTGCTTTTTTTCTTTTAAAAAATCAAAGATATGGAGAAATTGTCATTCAAGATTGTCATGTTGGCGGCGCTTTTGCTTCTTGTTTGTGGTAAGTCATTCTTCGTTTCTTGGGGAAAATTTTTCCCATAAAAATCCAATGTATTTATATATTTAATATGTTTTTTTAAAAAGTCTCAATACAGGCCGCTTAGTGACATCATTTGGAGTTACTAACGTTATGTTTAGTTGACGAAAAACTTTCATAAGTTTTTAATTTTAAATTTCAAGAAAATATTTTCAGATTTACTTTTCCAAAAAAGCAAGTGAAAATTCTGAAAACATACATTTTACACATGATTTTGAAAATTGTTGAAAATTAGTTAAATTTTGAAAATGAAATTTTCTTTAAAAAAAAAATGAATGAACATGTTTTCATTAATAACGAAACCCGAAAACACATCTGTTATCGTTAATTAAATATGACCGAATTTTTTCTTTGTTTATTTGTAACGTTATATATTTTTATTAGAAAAATGATAAATATGATATATAAAGGGCTAAATAACTAATTTGACATTTTGTAGGAGTAATGACGATAAAGATAAATAAAGGCTTACGAGAATTGATCAAAATGTCTTTAAAAACCATCAACTTTAGAATTACAACAGTTATATGATTATGATCATTTTTATTTTCAAATTTCAATGTCTTTAAAAACCATCAACTTTATCATTATTTTCTGTCTATTCAACAGAATTGATCAAAATGTTAGAAAGTTGTTCGTAGAATTATATTTTGGTTTTATTGTTTGTTACCTCAAATAATTTTTTTAATTTGACATTCTCTTAAATTAAAATATTAAACTACATATGATCGGATTCAAAATCAAATCACATTCAAATGTTTGAATTCAGTTAAACCGAAGCACATCTGATTTTATAATATTTGTTGGTTTATTATAAAAAAAACCAACATGTTTTCACATTTTTTACGTTTTCGCCTCTTCAAGTTATTTTTTTCTAAAAAAATTTCAAGTTAATTATTTAGTTTTGGTTCAGTGAAATTTTTGTTATTTTTATCATTGATATATTGACATTTTGTATTTTTATCGGTTATCACAACAATTATTTTTAAAATTTTCTAACCAATAATAGTAACTAGTGACATGCAAACATGTTTAGCAGTTTACCAAAAAGACTTTTCAGTTATAAAAAATAGCAATATCTTTTCATTTAACAAAAAATAAATTAGATTAAAACCCACTTTATTTATTTTTTTTAAGCTTTTCCACAATTTCGTAAATACAAAAATAAACACGATTTAAGTTCAAGTTTTGTTGTGAAACTTCATAATAAACTTTAGTTTTTAATTTTCTATTATTATTTATTTATTTATAGTTTATTTTATTATATTATTAATATCATTAGTGATTGCTTTTTAATTTTATTAAATTTATCTATTAACAGTAATTATTTTTTCTTTAACCTTATAACTTTCTTAATATTTATATAGATTATTTATTTACGGTTATATGACATACACTTATTTATTCACGATCATATGTATAATATGAACAAAAATAAACTACGAGTCATTCTAATTTTTAATTTTTCTAAATGAAATAAACTACGCACCATACTGTTTTTTAGTTTTGTCAATCAAAAAAAAAATTTATAAGCATTCCGGTTTTTAGTTTTTTCAATCTAAATGGGTTAAGTTTTTTATTTGAAAAACTAAATACCGAAATATCTTACATTAGTTTTTATTTAGAAAAACTATAAACTGAAATAATTAATAGTTTTTTGTTGTTAAAAACAAAAACAAAAATTTAACGGGTTGCAATTTTTTCTTCAGAAAAAACTACAAGCAAGAATGGTATAGTTTTTTGTTCAAAATCCTAAAAAACAAATGGGTCGTAGTTTTTGCCATTGAGGAAAGCTAAAAACTCAATAGATCGTAGTTCATTTCGTTTGGAAAGATTAAAAAAAATGAATAATTTGTAGTTTTATTCGTTCAAGAAACTAAAAACTCGAATGGAACAGAAAATCCACAACCATCGTTTGAACTATTCTGAACCATATGGGTTTTCTTGGTTTTTAAAATGAAAAAACTACGAATCATTCAGATTTTTAATTCCAAACGAAAAGAATTACAACACATTCAAGTTTTTAGATTTTTTGAATGACAAAAACTATGAGCCGTTGATATTTTAGATTTTTTAAACAAAAAATACTACGAATATTTTTTTATAAAGGTTGTTATTGATGATAAAAATTATAAAAGTTGTTACTTTTGGTCATTTGTCAAAAAAATGTCGATTTCTTAAAATAATCATTAATATTGATAAAATATTATTTTTATACATAGAAAGAGTTTAGCTTATTCCAATTTACAAGCTAAAAATTCAAAATCCAAATTATTTAAATATTAAAAATAGTCAGTAATACAAATTTGAAAAATTGTCTTGTATTAGTAGATTTAATAGTATCGAAACATAACGAATGCGACCTCACAATTATTCTAAAAAATGAAGAGTTTTTTTCCTTTAATGTCTTTTAAAATGAATATTTCTTTTATTTTCATTCAAATATATACATGCTAGGTTATATACCCATGTAATACATGAGTTGAATTTTAAAAAAAAATAAGAATAAATATTTATAAACCCACATGAAATAATTATCAAAAAATTAAGTCTATTAGATTTGAGTTAATTATATATTAGATTAGTTAGATTAGATCATAATAGATTGAATTAGATTTGATATCAATTAATTCACATTTAAATTTAGTAATAACATATGACAGATTAAAGTTTTGACACGTGACGAATTGAATGAGGAATCAACATGTGGCAAATTAGTTACTTGTTCAGTCGTATTTATAGATATAGATTCTTAATAACATTGTTTTATTTCTGTTTTCCTCAGAATCAGGATCGGAAATTAAAACTGTTAAAGGACGAGCAATTACAAATGATCAAGAGTGTAGTGTTGATAGCGATTGTGGTTGCTATTGGTATTGGGAAGAAGGGAAATGTATTAAAGGAAAATGCTACTGTTTTTTTGGCAAGAACCGAAATGTGTAAATGGAAAATGCAACTGTTATTTTAGAATAAAATTGTAATGGTTATATTTATAGTTATATGAATAAAGGTGAAATTGCGCAAAAAACTTTTAAGTTGGATCTTTATTGCGATTAAAACCCTCCAATAATTTTTCATTGCACAAAAACATCCAACCGGATAAAACTTTGTAAATTTGGGTTTTTTTCAAAAAATTTGACTTGCAACCGGTTTATCTGGTTGCAACTTGATGATGTGTAAGCTTTTTAAATAGATTTTTGCGTAAAAAACCCACCAACTTGTTTAGTTTTTCAATTAAAACCCCAAATTATTTTTCATTGGATAAAAAACTTCCAACCAACAAAGATTATTAAAATTGAGTATTTACTGATTGCATTTTGATGACATGGTTATTTATTAAAAGTTTATTAGTTAAACAAATAATTCGTTTCCCAATGAAACCTCCACGCTTTAGGCTCTAGCGAACCTCACTGCTCTGACTGATCATATTCAGAAGCTAAAATGAAACATAAATAAACGGAATTGAACATAAAGCTGAACATTAAAATGCAACTCGTGAAGTCAAAACGAAATCGATTCCATCGACACAATTGAAGTTAAAATTCAAGAATAAGCGGCAAAAGTTAATTGAACATACATACATAAAATAAACAACATTAAACATTAAGAGGGGATAGTGTAATCGGAGTTGTCGGAGAAGAGAAAAGGTAAATATGATTGTTGGTTAGAGATGAGAAAAAAAATAGTTAAAGGTTGTAATTGAAAAAGTTACCAATTTTGAGATTTTTTTATGCAAAAATTTAGTTTAAGAAAATTATTACATATAGTGCCACGTAGGCGCCACGTAAGTTGGGTTTGCCATGTGAACGCCACGTGTGTGTCATGTAAGCATAGAAACCTATTTTAACCGGTAACGTTCTAATTTCAGAAGATTTTACCGGTTAGAGTTTTTTGTGCAATAAAAAATGGTTAAGGGTTTTAATCACAAAATGGTAAAACTATATGGTTTTTTGCGCAAAATTTCCTAAAATAAAACTTATTTAGTTTTGGGTTAAATTCGTACAAATGTATGTTACTTTATTGAAATTACTCAAATAACTAATCTAGTTATTTTTTTATCTCATTGGTAATTAACTAATTATACTTAAAATTTATTGTTGAGACGATATTTTATATTACTGGTTACCGTTTCTACCGGTAAAGATCTTATATTTGTATTTTTAAAAGTATGAAAATGATCCATATGTTTATGTCGATTTTCTAAATTATTTATATAAATCAAAATTCACGTAAATCGAAGTACGCATCATGTTATTAAAAACGTGTCACGCTGTCATTTGAATAAGTAAAAACTGAGTTACTGATTACACGTACCATATCAACAATTTTTTAGTCAAAAAGAAGGTAATTAGTCATTTAGGTAAATTGTGAATAATATGTTGCATTTGTACCTCTTTAACCCTTTAGTTTTTCATGTGATTATCATTTATCAAGTTATCAAATAAAACATGTATAAGTTGGTTATATAAAGAAAAATGTAACCCATCATTCAGGGTTTTTCGACTAGTCTCACAGTCAATGTGGAGAAGTTAATTAACATGTGTAATCCATAGTTAAGAGATATGTGCAGTGATTGGAATTTCATTGATTAACTAACCATTTTATAAATAGTTTTTTTTAATTCATCGTGGCTTTCGAGATAGGGATCATCGTTAAGCCGTGTGGTTTTTACGCGGTGACGAGATGACCGATCACTATGACCAATCACTATCCCGAACCAGTCTGTTGTCAAATTTATAGTGATACTAAATCTTTTCAAATATACACTTCATAATCGTACTAAACCCCAATATTCTCATGAAGTCATTAAGCTTATGTTTTTATTAGTGTGCATTCAAGTAGAATATCTAGTGTGGAAGTGAGTTAGAAGAAGTAAGTTACATCTGATCAGCTTATGTATATGTTTACAGAATTGACAGTTTAATTATTATATGATGTGCACTATTTTGTGCAATTTAAAAGGAATTTATAAAAATATCTTGCTATTTTGAGCAAATTTGAAAAAAAAAAACTGATGACCGGATAAAAAACTGTCATGTCAGTAATTTACCTTTCAATCCGATAAGAGTGTGGGGAGTACCCACCTCTCCCAATTCCATCTTTCTGTACACGTCAGCGCCACATCAGCTTTTCTCTCTCCACCTTTCCCCACTTTTCTAACTAGGAAATACCCACCTTTATTAACCTTTCCATCTTTCTTAATTTTTTTAACATTTTAATTAAGAAAACAATTATTAAATATAAAATAATTAATTTCATAAATATTTAAAAAACTATTACATAATAAAATTACGAAACTAAAAAATAAAAACTTACGAAACTAAAAATTAAAAAAAGTACATAATCTAAAAAAATTATAGTCGCCATCCCCAACGCTCCGCAATTCTTTGTTTGCGGGCCAATACGGCTTCCAAAGCGTTACCTTGCAGATGGTCGTGTGGCCGAATGAAAAATTCCAAGTCACGTTCGTGTTGTTGTTCACTCAGTGACGCAATGTACGCATTATATTTTTTCTCTTTCAACTCCAATTCTTTTTCTTGTTTTGATTTTTTTAATTCTTCAAGTCGTGCTCGGTGACGTCTTTTATCTTCAAGATCTTGCTCGTGACATGATGAAATCCTTTCGAATTTTGATTGCATCTCTGGGTCGACTGATGTTGATGCTGGTTTTTTCCCCTTGCGGCGTGGTCGTTCAAGCTGCTCAAGATCCGCGTCGCCCTCGTCATCTTCGTCAATGTCAAGACCTAAAAATGCCGCATCAGAAGACGGTGTTCCGATCGTGTGAGATTCGGAAGTTTTGGACCGCTTTCTTTGCGGCTCAACAAAATCATCCATTTGTGGAACGGGGTTCCACTTTGGATGACATCGAAGCACCTCCCAAGCCGATTGGTGTGGAAACGGCTTACCTTTATTAAGGGCCTTGTATTGTTCTTGGGTGTTGGTGAAAACGTCGTAATCGTTTTCCCCGCTCCGTCGCTGCATCGCATTGTTGTTAAACATGCCGCCAAATTTTGTACAATTGCGGTTCATGTCTTTCCACTTTGAATTAAGTTGATGGGTGGTGCGGCTAGTTCCACCAACTCGGTTATCAAAATTTTGGAGGATTCGTCCCCAAAAATTTGAACGTTTTTTATTATTTCCGGTAGTTGGATCTTCGGAAATATCGATCCAGGCTTCCGCCAAAGCCTTTTCTTCCATGGAGGTCCACATTTTCGCTTTCATTGGACCCTTTCGTGTAGACCCGGTTGCCGCGGTGTTTACCGGAATCGTCTCCTCGTCGGAATCGTCGGGTTGAGTTTCGGGTACCGTCTCCTCGTCGTCCTCGTCTCTAGATGCGGGGTCCCGATAAGCATATGGTTCGAAACCCTCGTGAAATTCTCGCGAGGAATATTGCGGATTGGGTGGGGATTGTTGGGAATATTGTGGATTGGGTGGGGATGGTTGGTAATATTGTAGATTGGGTGGGGATGGTTGGTAATATTGTGGATTGGGGGGTGAAAAGTGTGGCACGTATGGTGCCGAGTTATCCGTAAAATTTTGCGGTGGGCGGAAAGAAGGGTTTGATTGAGAAGCCGGTTGTTTGCCGCGTTTTCGACTTGCGGCGGGTTGTTTGCCGGTGTTTCGATCCATGACTTTAAAAAATATAGAAATTGAGAGAAATGGGAAAGATTGTGGAAGAGATGATGAAAATGGTGAAGGTGGTGAAAATGGTGAAGGTGGTGAAGATATATTTATAGGGAAAAATATTTAATAAAAAAAATTTTTTTTTTTATTTGAAACGGTCACATGACCGTTGAAGCTGGTGATCGTTGAGGGGTAAAAGGAAGCGGGGTGCAGCGGGGTCTTCGAGCCGGGCCGGGGTTGGAATTTCGCGGGGCCGCGTGGGCGGGGTGGTGTAGCCGCCGGCCTTCGCTGATGTGGCGAAGCCGGGCACCCCGCGGCTTGGGTACTCCGTATAGCCTAAGGTTACATTGATCGACCTGATTTGAAAAGTATGTTATCTTAAGTGAAAAACATTAGTATCTTATCCAAATTGAAAAAACAGTGACAATAGATTACCTTTTGACGTAATTAACTCTTTTATATTTCATATGGAATTAAAAATATTATGACTTTTGTCTGACATAAAATAAAATAATTTTGAGTGTGATAATTTTTTTTTGTTAAATAAGATGAAAAACAAAGAAGATTATGATATTCGTGTTATATTATGTTCAATTGTTTACGATATAAATTACAATACATAGAGTATCTACAACCCATAAAAAAAACTAGTGTCTTGTGAGTATTGAAACGATCTTGAGTAAGATCCTGATTTAATAATCTAGATTAAAATTATAGTTCATTAATTAAAGTTTAATAATTGATGCATGTTCTACCTATCGACATTTGGTAATAATTTTAATTAGGGATATATGTGCAAAAAAACCTTCAAGTTAGACTATTTTTGTGATTAAAACCCATAATCATTTTTCATTGCACAAATAACCCTAAACTGACAAAAAATTTTCAAAATGAGTGTTATGATGAACCGGTTGCAATTTGATGACCAACATTTCGTCTTTGACGAACCTTTTTTCCAGCGAACTCACTTGTCTATGTTTTATAATTCAAATTCACATTACTTGTTGATTTCTTTGTTCAAAACTGTGTATTTTCTGTTGAAATTTACCTTTTTGATGAAATTCTAGTGGTCACCGATGACTTGTTGATTGGTATGTGACTTTCAATCAGTTATAACCGGTAATTTCCCGATTCCATGAAATTTTGCCGGTTGGAGGGTTTTTTGTGCAATGAAAAATGGTTAAGGGTTTTAATCATAAAAATAGTTCAACTTAAGGGTTTTATACACAAATATCTCTTTTAATCTTGAAAAATATTTAAAACGACGCGTTCAAAGTTTTCAAAAGCCTAAAAGCTTTTGTTTTTTATAAAAATGAGTTTTACTAAAATAAAAGTTGTATTTCTAGAGCATGCTTTTCAAGATTCAAAAGGTTAAAGACCTTCTATCTCGAGTCTGCTTTTCATGAAATTTTTGACTAAGTTTAAAATATGTGATAATTACAAAAATACCAAAAAAAGACATCGCATTTTTAAGTTTTACAAAAGAAAGTCACATTACCAAAATACCAAACATTTTCGTTACCACATTTACGTGACGACCAATATTTACGTTACTCGTACTTTTAATTATTTTTTAATGCAATTTGTTACAAAAATTGAATTATCACGTATACGTTACCAAATTTCATTATATTCATTCCCAAGAATTGACATGGTAACGTAAAGGTAATGTACTTTACGTTACTTTTTGCCTTTTGTAACATCATACACTAAAAATTATTAAAAAGTATAAGTCACGTACATAGTGGTGTAACGTAAATGGTGGGTTTTTTGGTTTGGTGTGTTTTATTTTTTTGGGGTAAAATTTGAAAAATGTGTTTATGTTTTGATTATTTTTGTAATTGTTGTAATTGAATTCCACTAATAATCGTCACTTGTACCAATAATTTCAGCAATAATAAAGACAAAAAGAATGATTTTACCCAATAATTGATATGAACATTGAAGAAGAATGTCAGAGAGAATAATGAAAGGTGGCTGCTATCTTTTCAGAATAATCGTGTGTGTGTGGGAAACCCTAGGTGAGGTTTCCCTTACATCATTTAATTAAACTATCAAGGAATTATAAACAAGCCCCTCAACTTCTAAAACAAAATAGAATTACAAATTAAAGGAAATACTAGAAATAACTAACATGGAAATAAAGTAAACTAACTATTACAAAATAAATTCCTCATGATCGAAATTTAATATCAAACAATCTCCCCATTTTCGATCATTGAGGACGATGACAGGCTTCCTCTACATGTTCTCTGAGGCCAAGGACGACTTCGAATCGTCGAGTCACTTGCCTAAGGTGTAGCCTGTCATTTAGAAATTTGATGGCGCAGAGCATGTCTTGAATTTCTTTTGGTTTTCTTTTGAGTTCAGATATTGGTTGAGCATCGTCTTCTTGTAGTCGGTTGTTGAGCTCGGCTCTGACCAATCTAATTGTACAATCTGAATAGTAAGGCAAGTCTTCAATGCACATGTACCTTTTCTGTCCCTTCTTGTTCAAAAATATTTCCCTGTTGTCCCCCCATCAAAACTTTGTATGCTGGATAGTGGTCTAGGAGAAAAATATCATGCTATGGGGCTTTTAGACCAACTTTAACCATATAGCTTTCAATCGCCATTTGGAAATCCTTTAAGCACATAACAATAGATCAGCGATTCATGCTTTTAGTAAGAGCGACAACAGAAGTGATACGAGTTAATCGTTTCTCGATCATGTTCTTCAGTTTGTTGTACAGGAACTCAATGTCGTCTATGTTCACAAATTCCAAGTCATTTTCATGCAAAAATTGAACTGATCCATCTTCTCGGAGTACTTCAAATGTAACTGTGAACACTCGAGCTCTTTTGTACATGTGGATATTGTTAATCTTCCCAATCTTTGATTTTGACCAGTATTCATCCTTTGGTCTTTTGTCTTTGAGCATTGTTTGATTGTATTCCTCTTGTTCAGCTCGGGATGCGTCACACAAAACCATTAACAAACGTATGTTGTATGACCCGGGTTTATTTTTGAACACCATCTTGAATCTTTCTTCAAGATAGGGACTCTGAAATTCCTCAGCTGGGAATTTTCTCAAAAAATCTTTCAGACCTTGAACCGGAGGTTCTTCTAGCTCGGCGGGAGGAGATTCAAGTAATTTCAAAATCCGACCCCTCCGGACTTGCCTTAACTCTTCAGACAGAGACTGCACCCCACCTTTTGACTACCATCGAACCCATTCTAGATCGTGTATATCATGCCTTGGAGTTGCTTCAGGCCTAGTATCAAAGTAGTCCACGATTCTGAGACCTGAAGACTCGGCAGTTTGGGCTGGAGGGGTTGATTGGGCTGTTGGGATTTCTTGGACTGTGGGGGAACTTTGAACTGGTGGGGTTTCTTTGGGAGTAGGGGAGGTAGCTTGGATGGAAGATAGGATTTCTTGTTGAGGTACGTGGGGTGGGGAATTTAGGAATTCAAAAGACGATGATGACTTCTGGGGAGACTCAGGTTCATGCTTGGGGATTATCGAAGGATAGTCTTGGTCAGTATCGGAGTCTGTATCAGACACCAATATGACCTCAACTTTTTCAAAAATGGGATCATATTCCACCATATGGCTGAAAGTGGATCTAACGGTGCGGGGCCTTCAAAAATAGGGTCATCTTATACCATTTCTAGAGCCTCTGAACTCTTTTCCCCAAACCCTTCTTGAGAAAATAAACATGAATGGTAAAATTCGGATAAGAATCGAATTCGAATGAGAATCAAATTCGGATGGATTGAGACAAAGATTTAGTTGCATAAAACCTACAGATGATATTATATGAGTCCATCCGAATTTCGGATGGTCCGAAATTCGGTTGAAACACGTAATATACTTGTATATTTTCTAAGTATTGTCTACTGATCTGAAATTCGGATGGGTCCATATAAGCGAACAATTAAACTGAAATTTTGTCTAAGTGGAAGCCATTCGAAATTCGGATGGTCCGAATTTCAGATAATCCGAAATAAGGACTTAGTCAAATGTTGCAGTTTAATATGTTCATGCACATGCAACGTGAACAGTTCTAAAAATGCATGAAAATTCAGATCCTAATGCTAAAACACATAAAGAACATTTTATTGTACTACACTAAGTGAAAACAAACTGATTTAGAGTCCTAAAAATGCTAAAAACCGAATTGAAAACCCTTTAAAATTCGAAAATTAAAAACACGATATAGGATGTTAGAAGCTAAAATAAAGCAATAAAATGATTACATGGTGGTGCAGATGCAATAACATGCAAGAAAAAGGAGTGAAAATAGTCGCCAACTGATCTTTGAAGCTTGAATAAAGATGGTAATGGCGGTGGTATGCGACGGTGTAAGAGAGAAGAAGAAGATGAAATGTCTTAATGAAGAAGAAACCAAAATCCTGCCTATTTAAATAGGCGGGTCGTGTCGGACATGAGCTTAGATCCGCGCGTTTCCTTGTAAATTAGGCCACCCGGATTAAAAAATTAACGACTAAACAATTACTTTGGCCTAAAAAAAATTATAACTAAAGACAAAATAAAATGGAAACAAAATGAACCCACTTAAAAATCTTTTTTTAATTTTTGATTTAGATTAAATATGAAGACAAAAATCAGATAGACTAACTAGATAAAATTAGGTTTAATATAACAAAACTGGTAATTTAGACAAGGCAAAAATAAATTAAATTAAAAAATAGGAACTAAGAAAAATAATTTTGTGATTTTCTTAAACTATTCTAAGAAGTAAAATTATATTAAGACACAAACAAAATAAAATCTTTTTGACTTTTTGGTAAATTAACAAGCTAGTTAAAATTAAACATTAAAATCTTTTTGTGTTTTTCTGAAAGATTACTTCACATAAAATTAAGATTACAAACTAAAATAATATACTACAACCTGAAATTACTCCCCCTCAATTAAACACATATCCTTTTTGATCTAGATTCTAGAACATTTTTACCCATTGAAATACAGACAAACCTGGATATTGTCAGCGTCCCACTCAACTATGAGCAATTCGCATAGCAAATTTCAGGATCATTAATCATTAAAAAAATGTACATAGATAAATAACCTATTGAATTTAATTTTGTGACACAACCTTGAAATTTAAATAACATATATTTTCTAAACAAAGGAATTTCAAACACTTATGTGTTTGAAATAGAATTATTTAGAATATGTCTGGAATTTCACTAGAAGGTGGATTCAACATGCCGATATGAGATACTAAAAACTGAAAACAAGGTTCGTCTATAGCTTTAGTAAATATATCATCTAGTTGATATTTTGTGTCTACAAAATACAATTCAATTGTTCCCTTTTGTACGTGATCTTTAATGAAATGATACCCGATGTCTATGTGTTTCGTTCATGAGTGCTGTACGGGATTGCAAGAAATAGCAATTGCACTTCTGGAATCACAAGAAATTGGGATGTTGGTGAGCGAGAACCCATAATCATGTAACTGTGTTCTCATCCACAGCACTTGAGAGGATCAGCTTGCGGCTGCTACATACTCAGCTTCTGATGTGATGTGGAACCACAATTCTGCTTTTTGGAATACCAACTCACCAGTCTGTCTCCAAGAACTGTATTCCGCCTGAATTGCTTTTCCTATCAACTCTACAACCTGCAAAATCAGCATCTGAAAAGATAGTAAGATCAAAATCGGTTCCCTTTGGATACCAAAGACTAAGATCGGGTGTACCCTTAAGATAATGAAATATGCATTTTACCGCAGTTAGGTGTGATTCTTTTGGGTCGGCCTGAAAACGAGCACAAATACATGTTGAAAACATTATATATGGTCTACTAGCTGTAAGATACAGTAAGCATCTAATCATTCCTCTGTAAGTTGTATTGTCGACACTTTTCCAGGCAGGATCAGTGTCTAACTTACAGTTTGAAGCCATGGGAGTTACGATACTCGTGCAAGAGTCTAACTTATACTTCTTGAGAATGTCAAGAGTATATTTCGACTGGTTCACAAATATCTCATTTTCAAGTTGTTTGACTTGTAATCCTAGGAAAATGTTCATTTCTCCCATCATACTCATCTCAAACCTGGACTCCATTAGAGATGAGAAATCCTTACAGAAATTACAGTCAGTAGATCCCAATATAATATCGTCGACATATATTTGGACTAGAATTATGTGTTGGCCTTCCTTTTCAGTGAACAATGTTGTGTCCACCACACCTTTGCTGAAACCAGCAGAGATAAGAAAGTTAGAAAGACTGTCATACCATGCTCAAGGTGCTTGTTTCAAACATAGAGGGCTTTTTCTAGAACATAAACATGGTCTGGTTTATGTGCATCAAAAAATCCTTGTGCTTGTTCAACATACACCTTTTCGTTGAGTTCACCGTTCAGGAAAGCTGTCTTGACGTCCATCTGGTACACTTTGAAATCTTTGTGTGCCGCGTACGCCAAAAAGATTCTGATCACTTCTATCCGTGCAACTGGAGCCAAGGTCTCGTCATAATCTATGCCTTCTTGCTGTCGGTAACCTTTGGCGACAAGTCTTGCTTTATTCCTTACCATGATGCCGTTTTCATCTCGTTTGTCCTTAAAAATCCACTTTGTTCCGATTACGGTTCGGTCTTTGGGTTTGGGAACTAACCACCATACTCTGAGCTCTTCTTGCATTGTCACAATCTAGTCTGGGTCTTTCAAGGCTTCATCCACACGAGCAGACTCTATCATACTAATGAATGACGTAAAGAGACATTCATTAGCATATGCCATTCGAGTTTGGACACCGGTAGAGAGATCACCAATGATTTCTTCGGTTGGGTGACTCCGTGTCCATTTCGTCTCGTGTGGAAGGGGTGAACGAGATGGAAGCTCAGTGGTAAGTGTGGGAATGGATGATGAGTCATGGTCGATGGTTTTGAATGAAAGTACCACTGGTCCTGTTCAAGTTCGGGTTGATCTGTTAATGGAATAATGTTTCGCATTATGTGTGAGGGCATTTCATGAATAGATTCAATTGGAGATGTATCAGTTGATGAAGTGGATTTTGGAGGATATGGAGTGGTAGGTGGATCAGATGGAGTTTGTTGCGCAGTTGAATCGTTGGATGTGTTAACCATAGAAGAAGATACATTAGAGGTATTAGCACTAGAACAAAAAAATTCTACATAAAACGAATCAAATAAATTAACTAACTCAGAAGGAGAAAAAGAAGAAGATTGTGGAGAGTCTCCAGGCATTGATGTAATTCATGGTCCTGATTGGTCAACTTAGGGTGCTAGTTCAGCCATTTCATCGAATATGACATGCACACTCTCATTGACTGTCCTGGTGCGAGTGTTGTATGCACGATATGCCTTCGAGTAGGATGAGTATCCAATGAAGATTGCTTCATCCGCCTTCTCGTTGAATTTCCTGAGGTTGTCCTAGTCATTAAGCACATAGCACCTGCAACCAAATACACGTAAGTACTTGATAAAAGGAACTTTATTTTGAAAGACTTGGTATGGAGTTTTATTGAAGTGCTTATGGATTATCGAGCGATTCTGTGTGTAGCAAGCTGTTGACACGACTTCGACCCACAAGAATGGAGGTAGCTTTGAGTATGTCAGCATTATGCGAGCAGCTTCCACAAGGGTACGGTTACGCCTTTCCACGACTCCATTTTGTTGAGGTGTTCTAGCAGCAGAAAACTGATGATGAATACCTTTGGATCGAAGGAAGCTCTCTACTACCGAGTTCTTGAATTTCGTTTCGTTGTCAGATCGGATTGATTGAACAGACAGCTGTTGTTGGGTTTCGACACTCTTAATAAAATCTATGATTTCTTGAGATGTCTCATACTTGGATCGCAAGAATTTAACCTAGGTATATCGCGAATAGCCGTCGACGATAACCAACACGTATCGCTTCCTCTTTATGCTTTGTGTTCGCATGGGTCCGCATAAATCCATGTGAAGTAACTCCAATACCCTTTTTGATGATGGTTCGGGTTTTGTATTGTGAGATGATCTTTTCATTTTTCATTTCTCACATTCTCCACACAAATTATCCTTTTCATATCTTAATTTTGGAAGTCCTTTCACCAGTTGTTTCGGCGCCAGCTTGTGTATATTATCGAAGTTCAGGTGGGATAATCTCAGGTGCCATAACCAAGAGTCTTTTGAAAGAAGACAGATGCTATCCTTAACCATAATCTTGGCTACATCTATGGTGTACAGGTTAGAGCTTCGAAAACCGGAAAAAATTTCTTTTCCATCCATACTCTTAACACTATAGTTCTTAGCCCTAAATGTAACCTCTAGTCCTTTGTCGCAGAGTTGTCCTATGCTAAACAGATTATGAGATAACCCCTCAACATAGTCAACATGATGACTAGATTATTTAAGACCAAATCCTCGTATCCTTTTATATGAGCATGATTATTATTCCCAAACTTAACTGTCCACAATACTGTTCTACAATATTAGACAATAACTCTCTCCTTCCAGTCATGTGCTTAGAGCAACCCGAATCCATATACCAGATGGATTTTGTCTGAAAAGATAAATGTATACGATGAAAATCTATAGGCATAAAACAAATCCATCAAAAATTAACATGCAAACCGTGTTCTGAACCGAGATGTTCAAAAAACATGATAATTTTAGACTGGGTCTTGAGCTTAGTGCACAGAAGACAAACATGTCGGTTTAAGCACAACCGACAAGCAGAAGAATGGGTCCTAGTCTACAATAACTGGAAGCCAATTCAATGAAGTGCGGGTCTTGATCTGAAGTAACCAAGAACCATCTGCATTAAAATCACACAACTTTGGATACCCATCTTAGGATGGGTCCTTTTGGGTTAGGTGTTCCTAGAGAATATGGCACGTGTACAGTCTTAGGAACCCATATAGTAGTTATGTGTGGCATGAATGCAGAACCTTTCGGAATCCTTTTACAAATGGATTTAACTGGCTTCAGAACCTTAGGCGATGAAATTACCTTCAGTTTTGGACTTTTTGAAACTTGTTTAACATTTTCTTTGGCTTTTGGCCTAGGCAAAGTACAAGTCTCAGTTTTTGTGGTAGCTGATGATTCGGTATTTTTTATTTTCTTTTTCCAACTTCTTTTAACAGGGTAAGGCTTGAAAGCATTCATTTCAGGTACTTGACGTCTAAAACGAGTTGGACATAATTTAAACAAGACACCAAACGAATATTTTAAATAAGAACCAGAACTCAATACATCATTACAAATATTGTTTTCAGAGATTACATGCAAACTATCTCTAGAAACGTATTCATCTGACATTACAACCTTCTTCAGAAAAAACTGGAAAAATCTTGCATGGTAGTTTTGGGCACTCTTCTCACATGATCTGTAGGAATAAAACGATGAGAGTCAGTACGTATGGAAGACATAGACTTTGAAAAATTTACTTTTCCTTGGTGAGTGGGTTTCTTGGAGGACTTAAATTGAATCTGAGTCTTCTTTGAAACCTCAGCTTTGAAAGATTTGGAGCACTCACCTTCACAACTGACAGAAGAGACTTCAACTTTGGCTTTACCTTTTTCCGATGATGTGAGCGGGGCGTTGATAAGATGAGAAACTTTTGATGCATTTAAGTGAGAAATTACACTTTTTGAAACCATGTCAAATTTTTCTCTGTAGATGATTAATTCTACATTTTGTTGAAAACTTTGATTTGTCAATTTTTCCTCACTCTTAAGAAGAGCTTCTTGATAATCAAGGGATTTCTTTCGAGTTGTCTTTAATTCCTTTTCTAAAACTTTGATTTTATGTTGAAGAACTTTTGTAGGAATGTAAAGATGAGGGATTGGTTTGACAGGTTCTGCTTTCATTTCAGCCTCAGAATAGCTAGACAAGAAGTCCTCCTCTAAAGTAGGTACTCTATAGGGATAACTCTCGTTTAGC
The DNA here is from genome assembly GCA_020465985.1 of Centrapalus pauciflorus. NCBI lineage: Eukaryota > Viridiplantae > Streptophyta > Magnoliopsida > Asterales > Asteraceae > Centrapalus > Centrapalus pauciflorus. Next base: position 260,885 of record JAANYP010000596.1, on the reverse strand, counting down.
TCCTCATATTTAAAAGACATTTCTTTTTCTTTATATTCATTTCATTTCTCATCTTCTTGGGTTAAAACTTCTTCCGATGTTTGATGAACGAAAGACTTCAACCTAGCACCCATATATCTCATATCATAAAAAAGAGGTAAAACTCGCTGAACCTTTTCCAAATACTTAGGATTTTTAAAACCAATTCCTTGTTTGCAATGATAAAACCTAGTTTCTTTGGGTTGGTTTAAATGAATAGTTTGTTCAGTTTGACCCCGTTTTAGAAATTCATCATATAGGGTCTTTATTCATGAGTACAAACCTATTCTTTCTTCTTCTAACATTTAATATTTTCCAAACTGTATATGTTTTCCATGCTTACAGACTCTAAGCGTTTTGAAAGAATAGATATTTCTGATTTTAGAGAGTTCTTTTCATCAGTGAGTTTATCCATACAAGATTCAAGGTACATATTCCTATCCTCAACATCTACCTTTTCAATTAACATCTTCTTTATGACCTCATGGTTGTTTAACCATTTCTTTCGTATATGTCAGATGTTTCTTTTAAAGATTTGGCTAGATGTTCAGCCTTGACACACTTTTCTTTTTCAGCATTTAGCTTCTAGCTCTAGAATTCGTGTGCGCAAGTTACATTTACTCTGTACAGATAAATTATCTACATGCTCTTGAATGTAAAAGGAATGTACCTCTTTTGACTCTGAATCTGACGTGGAGCATTCGAAATCCCCGGACTTGGCCATCAGAGAGACTGTTGGATCTTGCTTTGTCTCCCCCTCGACAGCCGTGTTTGATTCTGAGTCAGATGAAGTTGCATACTCAGCCAGTCCAATGCGGTCAACCATGTAGCAATATTTGCCCCTATCCTCTTCCTCGTCAGAGTCAACATCATCCGAGTAATCTTCTTGAGCAACAAGGGCCATTGCATCAGACCGTTTCTATGCTGCCTCCAGCTTCCTCTCATAGTACCCAACATCACGTTCAAACTAATTTTTACACTCCCGAGCAAAGTGGCCCGGTTACCCACACTTATAGCATAGACGCTCATCATTTGCTTTGGGCTCATCAGCCTAGTCTCTTTCGAAGTGCTCGAAGTCGGCTAAGGTTCAATGCTTTTTGGTTGCTGCTTTGTCCCTCGTCACCCTAATGGAGGACTTACTTTGTTTTCTTTCCAGGCCTATCATCTCGTCTCTCAGCCAGCCTCGTGTCAGCTCGGCGAGGTTCACGGATATTGTCCCTACGATTATCTCGACAATCATAATACCTCCGATCGTCTCCCCTCTCATCCCATCTATCATCCCGACGATTGTAATATCTCCTATCGTCTCTTCGATCATCACGTCTATCGTCACGCCTTTCATAACAACATTCATCTCGACGGTCTCTCCGATCATCATATCTCCTGTCATCTCTATCATCTCTCCTCCAATCATCCCTCCGATCATCACGTCGTTCATCCCTTCTATCGTCATAATACCTCCGCGGGCCAGTATCATAATGAATCTGATTGTTTATCTGGTTACAAAACGTCTTTGTTGATTTAAGATGTGTACTTTCAAAAGTGTTTTGATTTATGTTGTGTACCTTTCCAAGTGTTCCAAATTAGGTTTTGTGCTTTTAAAGTGCTCCAACTTTATAGTTGAAAAATCTGATAAGTCACATCAACGTGTATTTTCATTGATTGTCACTTTTCTGCCCAAACGTTCTTGCATCATTTTTCAATCATTGTTAAAAAAATTGGTAATTAAATAACCTAATAACATGTAACAATGTTTCTTTTATTGTCATCTTCCTTTCCGATCACTTTTATATCACCTTTTGATTAACAAGTAGCTCGATTGAATAGAATAGATATGAGCGGAAAGGAACTCGATTTAGTGACTTAATCGAATTTCTTATTAATCAAAAAGTAATATAAAAGTAATCGGAATTGAAAAATGAGGATTGAAGAAACATTGTTACATGTTACAATGTTGTTTAACCATCAATCTTTTTGAAAAGTGCTTGGAAAATGAAATAAGAGCGTTTGAGAGAAAATAATACAAATTAATATCATTTATCAGGTTGTTCAACAATCAAATTGAAACACTTTAAAAGTGCACAAACTAAATCGAACACTTTTAATAGTATATAATCTGAATCAAAATACTTTGAGAAGTACACAACCTAAATCAAAACATTGAAAAAATCAAACTACCAAACACTTTTAAAAGTACACAACCTAAAGTTATACAAAAACGTACACAATTTATATCAAAACAAACATAAAAGTACATGACTATTTTATCTCATTTTCCACATCATATTATATTAAACATACAATTAAGCAATCATGAGTGAGTTTAGTCAATCATTAAGCAAGTTTAATTTTGTTATATATATTTTTGTAAATAATTGCTCCTTTATGAAAATTTTATTGTTGATATAATCAACAAAAGTGTTACGATAGTAGCATAGTAATAATAATATTTAAAACTAGATTCATATCAAAGATGTTCATGATTTATTAGTAATAATGCAGTTATTTTACATTAAGTGTATTTTAATTTTATGCTATTTGTTCAAATAAATTATATAATCAAAACAAAAAATATATTTGACAAATATGTTAATCCATCTTAGTAACTGATTGCATAACTAGGGGTGTGCAAAAAATCCAAAAAATCAAATAAATAATGTGAAATATTAATTATTAATTTTAGGTTTTATAATACAGATCGACTAACAAAAACTTTCAAAACGATGTTATCGAAAAGTGGTAGTAACAATGGTCAATACTTAAAAGTTAGAAAAAACGATACTAACGAAGCTATCATTGGTTGATTCTAACTTATATTTCATAATTAATTGTATTTTATTTCTAGTCATTTAGTTTATTTGCTATTTTAAGATTATTTTGTGTTTAAATTAAGAATACTAATTTGTTATTTTGACATGACCAATCTAGCCGTTTGAATTTTAAAAATGGGAATGTGACGAAAAAATTGTGCAACGAATCCCTTCAAAACATAGTTCTGCCTAGGGGTGTGCAAAATAACCGAACCCGAATAACCCACCCGAACCGAACTTTATTCGGGTTAAATGGGTCGGGTTATTCGGTTTTCGGGTTTGTTAATCGGGTTAAATGGTAACCGAATAAGGTTTTCGGTTCGGGTATCGGGTGAGATGTAAAAAATTCGGGTTACCCGTATAACCCGATTAACTCATACATCAAAAATTAATAATAATAATATATCATCTCATCTTGGAATATTGCGTCTACTTTAGTAAAGATGTAGGTTTTTATTTTTTAGAAACCAAAAACACGTCTCTTTTCGACTCTTCCACGGTTCCCCATATATAGAATATAAATATTTAAATACTTAATTTTAAACTTTTTAACTCGCTTAACCCATTTTACCCAATTTACCCAAACCATTTAACTCATTTAAACAATTTTATAGAGAATTCTATTTTTATACTAAAACCGATTAACCCATTTAACCCAAACCGAATAACCCGTTACCCATTTAACCCAAAACCGATTAACCCGTTCTCTTATTTGGTTCGGGTTCGGGTAGTTAACATATACCATCATACCCGAATAACCCGAAACCCGTTTAACCCGCCCGAATAACACCCCTAGTTCTGCCATTGTGGTTCATTTCTAGATCATGTAATTCGTGTCCATCAACATATACATTTAAGTGATGACACTTTGAAAAATATACAATAAAATTTGTGTTGAGTGTGATATATAATCAACTATCCAATAACTTGTAATACAAATTAATTTGTATGGTAACATTCACACAACATCACTATTTATGAATCGAGAAAATTATACAAAAAACCAACACACTTTTGATATTTTTGATTAAGTCTTTGTACCAAAAATGTTTTTATAAAAGTCCTTCAAATTGAAATTTTTTACGAAATGTATTGTTTTATTGGATTTTTCATATGTATTACATAAAATTTCGTTAATTTAAAGAATTTTTATGGAAACATTTTATGTACAATGATTTTTACGAAAACGTTTTTAAGTTAAGATACTTTTATGAGAATGTTTTTGCCGCATAACTAAGGTAATTAAAATTAAGGGAGAATTTCATATATGTCCCTCTTAAAGAAAACAAAAAAAAACCCTCTATTTCCTTTCAAATAAAATATTTTTATTAAATTATATCAATTAAAATAGTCAATTTCTTTCGAAATGATAGACATATTATTGGCTTTTTGGTAATATTGTTGCATCAACCTAGTCATGGAAAATGATATGATCTAATCATCTTTTATAAATATATTTCCAGTTTAGAATTTTTTGAGATATATTTAAGAAATTTGATATTTGTATACGGCTAAATATGGTATTATAAAGATTCGTATATAGGAAAAATATAAAAGAATGTTTATAACGAGTTTAAAGTAATAAAAGATCATAAATAAATAATTTGGATATATTTAAAAGTTTAAAAGAGTATATATGATATTAAAGTTTCAATTCGGTAAATACGAAATTATGAAGTTTAAGAAATAAAAAGGTTAGATTGGTCATTTCTTTATTAATGAATATCTATTATGAGTTTTAAAGTAATAAAAAAGAATAAATAAATATTTTGGATATATTTGATATATTTAAAAGTTTTAAAGGGTATATATTATATTAAAGTATTAAATTGAGTAAATATGATATTATGAAGTTTTAGAAGGATATATATGAAATTCTTTTTTTTTACTTGGGTATATATGATATTATGCAGTTTTAGAAGGATATATATGAAATTCTCCCTAAAATAAATATTAGAATTAAATCAATTGTTAAAAATAAAAAGAAGCGTTAATTGCTAAAATAGAAACCATTATATGCGCTTTTAGCATTTTTAGTGACATTATTGATTTTTTTATCATCAATAACATCAACTTTTATATTTTTTTTTATCATTTATAGCAAAAGGTTAAAAAAAATTGTTGTTATAGACGATATAAAAATAAGGGATAATTACTAAAATAGCCACATATCACACCCCTTTGTCACTTTTTAGCCATTAAAATTTCATTTTACCAAAATAGTCACACTTTACGTTACCACATTTACGTAATATGTACTTTTTATTCATATTTTAATGCATTACGTTACAAAAGGTGTTTGGTAACGTAAATGTTTGTACTTTACGTGACCACTTTTAATCATTATATTTTTATGGGGAATGAACATATTTTTCAAAGTGGTCACGTAAAGTACAATCATTTACGTTACCAAACACCTTTTGTAACGTAATGCATTAAAATATGAATAAAAAGTACATATCACGTAAATGGTGGCTATCACGTAAATATGGTAACGTAAAGTGTGGCTATTTTGGTAAATGAAAATTTAATGGCTAAAAAGTGATAAAAGAGTGTGATATGTGGCTATTTTAGTAATTAACCCTAAAAATAAAGACTAATGTTATTAATGATATAAAATAGACAAGTTGATTCTATAAATTATAAAAAATACAAAAATTGATGTTATGAATGATAAAAAAATAAATATTGTTGCTATAAATGATAAAAAGGTAAAATTTATTGCTAAGTTTAGCAATTGACTCATAAAAAGAATGATAAAATGGACTATTCAAATCTTATTTGTTCTATCATGCGTACTTTATGATATAGTATAAACAATTGTGATTTTATTTTTCAAAAATCAGGATTGGAAATCGTTAAAGGAGGATCGGTAACAAGTGATTCTAACCATACAATTTTAAAAGCATGCAACACTGGTAAAGATTGCAAGTGCTCATGGTTTTGACAAAAACCAAGATGTACAAACGGATCATGTGATTGCAAGACAAAAACAAATGCTTAATGTTATATTGCCGATCGTTAAAATATCAAATAAACTCTGTTAAAAGTGAAACTGATGTTTGCAGATGTATTAGAAGTATCCTAATGTTAATTTAATATCTTATGGTTTCATGATTTTGTGATCAATAAAAAACATATCGATAATGTATAGGAACTTTCAACATATAGAATATTGTTATTGGATTTTAAATCTTGATTCAATTCCATCTTACATTATGTATATTTAAGGTTACAACAGACTTACTTTTTTGTAAATTAAAATGTTATAATTGGTTATGTTTGTTTAAAAATAAGCAAATAAGTTAATTGTCTAATCAAATAGAGAGTAAATTTCATTAAATTCTCACTTTAATAGTTCAACAGCGGAAATATAAATAATGAATAATAAATTAGTTAATTTAAATTAGTATGAGTTACGATCACTATAAATACGACGCTTACCATTTGAATACTTAATAAAATTGATAGTAATTTAATATTTGATATAAGTTATAACTAGGGGTGTGCAAAATAACCGAACCCGAATAGATTACCCGAACCGAATCTTAAATGGGTTAGTTGAGTCAGGCTATTCGGTTATTCGGTTTTGTTAATTGGGTTAAATGGTACCCGAATAATAATTTTCGGTTCGAGATTGGGGTTTATTCGGGTACACAAATAACCGGAATAACCCGTTTAAATTTTAAATTCCCAATTTTAGTTAGAATTAAAAATGTTTATATAAAAATATAAATATTTATATACTCAATTTTGATACCCAAAAAATTTCACTTGTGTTCCCAAATTATCCAATCCATTTGGCCCGTTTAAACTAATTTGTAAAGTATTTCATTTTTTATATCAAACCCAAATTGAGTAACCTGATACCCATCTTACCCGAATCCAATTACCCGCCCCTTATTTGGTTCGGGTTCGGCCACAGTACCAACACCATCAAACCCGAATAACATGATACTCATTTAACCGGTTCGGATAACACCCATAGTTATAACACTGAAAATTTATAATATTTTAGCGGTGCTTTTAATCTCAATTGGATCTTACAATTCTAATCTTTATAAAAATTAAAATTTTTGAAAAAATTATATTTGAGAGTGTTGGGTTTAATGTGTTTGGGACTTATAATCATCAAAGAAATCACATTCGTAAATGGTAATGCAACAACACGATAACTTCTTCTTTTTTTTTTTTAATATGACAACCACTTTAATTTTAGATTTATTAAACTCAATAAACATATAAGCCCCTTTATTGACTTTTCGGCCCGTTTGGCCCCCTTCCAAACTCAATGGATGTATGTATTTGTATATTGGTAAAATACATTTCAAAATACTTACTAAAAAACAAAAAATCCAAGTTGTTATTAGGGGAATTTTGTGCAAAAAAAATGTTAAAGTTGAATCATTTTTGCGATTAAAACCCTCAATTATTGTTTGTTGCATAAAAAAACCTCCAACCAGTAATATCTTATGAAATTAAGATGTTACCGATTATAATAGGTTTCTATGCTTATGTGGCACACATGTGACGTCCACATAACATACCCGACTTACGTCTACGTGTCATTACATGTGTAGTATTTAAAATGAATTTTAGCATAAAAACCTGGAAGTTGATGACTTTTTCAATTAAAACTTTTTACTATTTTTTCCTCACTTCTAACTGCGGCCACATTTATCTCATCTGCCTCCAGCGACTCCGATGACTCCAACATTTTGTGTTCGCAATTGTAATTTCTATTTGGTTTAGGGTTTTTTTTAGTTTATTTATGAGTTTGTTTTTAAAAAAGTTGTTTATGCTTTTCACAAACTTTCATTTTTATGCTTCAATTTAGATTTTGTTTGTGTAAGATACATCTGACTATAGTTTTGTGTTCATAGATCAATTCTCTCAATGCGAAGGTTCAAGAATTTGATTTTGGTTGTTCATCTTCAAATGTGTTTTTCGTTTTTGTTTAAATCGATTTTTCAGATCAGATGTGATTTTTTTTTGTCATGTTGTTGATTCATATTTGTTTTAGGGTTCAAAGATGTTTATTATATGTATGTATGTTCGATTAACTTTTGCCCTTTAATCTTGAGTTTCAACTTCGTTTGTGTCGATGGAATCGATTTCGATTAGTATTCATGAGTTGCATTTTTAGGTTCCATTTTGTGTTTGATTTCGTTTATTTATGTTTAATTTTAGCTATCAAATACGATCAATCAGAGCAGTGAGGTTCATTGGAGGGTGGGGGTTTCACCGAAGAATGGGTTCATTGTTTGATAAAAATTCACGTTATCAAAACGATATCGGTGAAAATAACTCAATTTTAGTGATTTTTTTGTTGATTGCAGATTTTTTGTGCAATGAGAACTGGTTTGTGGTTTTAATTGAAAAAAAGGTTTATTATAAAAAAAACAACATGTTTTCACGTTTTTTGCATTTGCGTCCCTCCATGTTATTTTTTTCCATAAAAAACCTCAAGTTATTTTTTCATTTTTGGTTTAGTGAATTTGGACACTAAAACCCGGTTTTTCAGTTTTTTTAAACCCGGTTCACTAGATATAACCGGTGTCTAATGTCCAAATTTCACTAAACCAAAAAGAAAAAAATAACTTGAGGTTTTTTATGGAAAAAAATAACATGGGGGGACGAAAACGCAAAAAACATAAAAACATATTAGTTTTTTTCATAATAAACCATTGAAAAAACTAATAAGTTTGAGGTTTTATATGCAAACATCTCTTTAAAAGATTGCCATGTCATCAAATTGTTTTTATTTTTGAAAAACCTCCAAGTTTAATAAGGTTTAGTCGGTTGGAGGTTTTTTGTTTAATAAAAAATTGTTAGAGATAAAAATGATTTGGGTTTTTTTGTGTAAATTTTTTTTTTTAAATAAAGGTATAGATCAGACATAAAGTAAAAAAAACATATAAAAAGGAATTTGGTTACCAAATAGCATTTTAGGTTTTTTTTTATTTGCATTTTTAATACCTGAAAACTAATAATTATCCTCAAAATATTGATCTAATATTTCGCGAACTATGCCAAAAAGTAGTGTTTGTGAAGCAAACTTTGTTATCTAATAAAAATATAAACTTATCAAATTTGTTAGAATTGAAAGTCGATTATACTAACAACAAATGAATAAAACTATTATATACTATAATAATAATTATCGTTATTATTTGGACTAATAAATATAATTTTATAATTTTTCATCCGGGTTAATATTGAAAAAACCTCACGGACTTTCATATAATTATCGATTAAGTTACTAAACTCATTTTCCGAGTATTTAAGTCTCTAAACAAAGTTTGTCTTATTCAAAACTATTTATTTTTAACTTGCTACCTGCTTAAAATGTAAAACAATTAGTTTTTCGAATAGTTTATTTTTAAAAAAACCAACTTTTTTTCCCCAATTTTCACGATTAAGTCACTGGACTTTACTTTTTCTTGTTTAGGTCACTGTATCATTTACCGGTTAATGACCTGCTAAGCAGGTCAAATATATAGTCTTGAATAAGACAAAAATTGTCTGAGGACTTAAACACTCGAAAAAAAAGTACAATGACTTAATTGTTAAATTCATGAAAGCTCGTAGGTTTTTTTTTTCAATATTAACCCTTTTTATCCTCCAAGTTTTATGTTAAAATAGATATCAAACAATCTATATATATTATAATAAATGAAAACAATCATTGACACGTGTCATCCTCCTAATACATTAATTTTTCATTTTCCCGTTCTTTTTCGAAAAATAAAAATTAACATTAACTTAAGTAACATGCATATATCATTAATTGATTTAATTTAAACTTTACTATTGAAACTTATTATTTGTGTTTACTAAACTAACTCAAATTACAACTAATACTCATTAAAAGTTTTCAAAATTAACAAGCTAAAATAAAAAAATTTTAAAAAATCAATAAAATAATAAACGTCTCAAATAGTAAATAATTTTAAAAAGATAGTAAAATAAAATAATATTTTTTAAATTAATATTTTTAAAAGATCAATAAAATTATTAACTTTAAATGTTAAATGTCCGAAAGAATAAATAACTTAATGAAATGATAATTAAATACTTTAGTATACAATAAAATATACATCCTTTTTATTATCAAATCTTTATATGTTAGTTAAGAAACTTTGACACATTAAAAAAAATAATCATTCAAATTTCAAATGAATTTCTTTAATAAAATTTTGTATTAATATTTTCCAAAACTTCAACTAATGTTGCAAAATTTATATTTTAAAATAACTTCATTTCGAATAATCTTAATTAATATTTATTTATTAAGTTGACGCTAGATTTGTTGTATCAAGTTTTAATCAGCTAGGCAATAAATATGTATTATTAATAAAAACATATTCAATAAGAAAAGTTGTATATGGTTTAATTTTAGGTCTTTAACAAATTTATACAATTTAGATTAATATACTTTATAAAGATTAAAAATATAAAATAATTATCATTTAAAATTTATTTCGTTGATTTCTATGGGATTTTGATGATAACACAATAACAAACAAAACATATTGAAGTTTTAACATTTTTAAATCAATAATAAGAAGATAATAACTGAAATAAGTCGCATATGTAAGAGTCATAAAATACTATATTTAAATAAATAATTAAAATATTTTGAATCTTATTTTAACCGTCTTCTTTTGACTTAAACATGACTTAGAGTCATTATTTTTTTAACATTGACTTAATGATTTTGCAGGTATTTCATCTTTTTATTGTATCTTAATTTTAAAAAAAAGTTAAGTTTCTTAAGGGATTCTACCTTTTTATAAATATTTAATTAATTTATAACAAATTTGTTTATATCAATCCATGTAATACATGCCTAATATATATATTAATATTATATTAGTTCAAGACATAAATATAAGATGAATAAAACCGTGATAAACTTATAATCTTTGAAATCCAATAAACCCAGGGGCGGATTTGTGTTGTAGGTTAGTGGTCAAGCGTTTGCCGACGATTTTTTTACATATATAATCTTGATTCTTCTTTCACCGATGCTCAATTCTCCGGCGAAGATTCCTACGTTTCTCCTATAAGTTTGCCGTCGTTTCTTTACGCTGATTCCATTAACGCCGCTCCGAGAGACAACCAGGTAATCGAATTATGTTCGTTTAATTACATACTCATTTGTGTTGTTGAATTATTTGATAGTTTTCATGTCAGAAAGTTTAGAATCGTTTTGTGCCGTAGATCTGTTTTTAGGGCTTTAGTTCTATATACAATTTAAGCTGTTATATTAGTTTAGGGTTAGGTTTTAGCTCGTTTTGGTTTGATGCGTTTGGATTTGGCCGGCGAATGGTAAGTTATGCCCGCAGACATATAACTTCACTGAGTCGTAATAAAGCTGATTTGCATCTTGCAGAACTCATGGCACACAGGATATTAAGAGATGTTGAAGCTGATGGTTGGGAACGCTCCGACTTTCCAATCATATGTGAATCATGCCTAGGTGACAATCCATACATCCGAATGGTAATTTTCCGACACCTTCTTATCTTGAAATGCAAGGTTTATCTTTACCATTCACCAAAAATGTATAACTTGGTTATCATAGTGCAAAGTTGACAATTTGCTTGACCTGTACTTGGTAGTTCATGACACCTAGAATATCTTACAGTTGACACAAATTCTAAACTTCCTTTACAGGATTAGTTGTGTTTTTTTGTAACAAAATATATAAGTAATTCAATTCTTCTGCATAAGTAAATGATAATGTGGTGGGTACTAACTTCTACTATGGACTCCTTATATTTGATGCTGGTAGACATTAACAAATTGATAGATGGGAAACTGATGTAAATATATCAAACCCCATTCTTTTTCTGTTACCAGCCTTCTTAAATATGCATAGTTTGGTAATAATGAATTTGTTCAAGGTTAGAACAAGCAACTTTGTTTGGTATAGCTGCGGGTAGTCTTCCATTTTAATGGAACTTAAGCATGCAAGTATGATAGTTACTAGAACAAGAAGAATAAGCTGAACGATTTGAAATCAAAAGATTAAGATAAAAAAAATCAGTGAGGTAACCCAGGAGATGGTGAACCCTCCTACCGAAGCTACCATAGCCAATTCTCTCAACAGAAAAAATATTTTCTCACATACCTCCTTAAGTCCTTAGTCCTTATTACAATCAGCAGACTATATATAACCCTCTCTTCCTTGAACAACATATCACCCCTACACATGTCCTCTGATCCTTCTTACTCTGTAACCTTACAAGGCTGACCAACCAATGGACTTTTAGTGCTTTAATTTTATTTGGCTCTGTGTGTCATGTTGCGATCACGAGGCCTGCACCTGACTTGACATCTAGGCCCTGAGGCCCCCTTTGCTCCGATGGCACTTCTACTTTTCTGCAAAGAGATTATATAACGTGCATATGTATCAATATATACAACAATTGGTCTGAAGTGCTGTTATGTTACTCTTTCTTCATTGTTGGCTGCTATGTAAGATGTAAAGGGATAAGTTAGGTTACTTTCATAGTGTGTACCCCCAGGCCCCAGATATGTGTGCAGTTAAGATTGCTGCAGTGATAACTCTTGTATGTTATATGAACAAAATGCTTTGAAGCATACTTCTTTAATTGAGATGTCCCTCACTCCCTCTTGACTCTCTTGTTGTTTATAAATTGTACTTTCTGATTCTGCTGTTATCTATTCCACTTAATCAACTTAAAAGAGTTTAAAGTTAATGGTAGAGACATAGAGCACAACCTAATTTGGACACTGCAATCATATTAAGCTCTCTGCTATATGCCAATATACAACAGTATGTGCTGGTACAAATTCAAATCTTCTCATACAAACATTAGCTTTTAATGTTGGTCACATAAATCATGTCATTTTCCATTATTACATTCACAACCTTGTTTTTTGTTATTTTTTTTATTACACTTTCGATCATGATTTTGATTCTTGCAAAAAGTAGACAAATTGGTGCTTGATACGATTCTTTGATTTCAATGCAAGTTATTAATTATCACTTGACCTTATGCAGACAAAAGCAAATTATGACAAGGAGTGCAAGATCTGCACCAGACCTTTTACAGTCTTCAGGTGGAGGCCTGGTCGTGATGCAAGATACAAGAAAACCGAGATTTGCCAAACTTGCAGCAAATTGAAAAATGTTTGTCAAGTGTGTCTTTTAGATCTTGAATATGGTTTACCTGTCCAGGTTCGTGATACTGCACTCAGTATCAACTCGAATGATGCCATTCCAAAGAGTGATGTGAACAGAGAATACTTCGCAGAGGAGCATGATCGCAGGGTATGTCAATTCCCAAATACGTTTACTGTTAGCTTAAAGTGTTTCTAAGTATGCTATGTGATCTGGTTAAGTGTAGAGGTGGCCAAAAGGCCCACTCAGACCCAACCATGAACGGATTCTAAATTTTCATTTTTGTTTAGAGTTGGGCCCTTACCTGTCCATTGAAAAACCAGACTTGGTTAGTCTTGCAGTCTTGCATCGGAACCCATAACTTCTAGTTTCAAAGCCCAACTTACCTTATGGAAACCAGGTCCATCATGTTTGTTATTGTTTGAGTATTAGTTAAGCAACAATTGTTTGAGAACATTCCAAGTATCGTCTAACTTAACTTACAAGTTAAGCTGACAAAGTAGGTTATTTATAAATCAGGAAATTATACAAAGTAGTCAATACTTCGAAATTAAAAACACCTTAAATTATCAAATCATGAAATTATACATTTTAAGGCTTGGACTAGACTTGGTCACATCCGAATCATGCGATGTCAATTTGTGGTGGAGATCTAGTTAGACTTGGATCGGGTTTTAGAATTTGGAGGGTAAAAAATGAGATTTTGCTTAACTTATTATACTCCCTCCGTCCCAAATTGTTTGTCCACCATACAAAAACACATGGTTCTAGGAATTCATAATTATTACAACTTTTAATTAATAAATTGATAATTTTACTCTTAATTATTAGTTGTTTTTAAAAAGTCGATCTTTTTAGACCATATAATCAAGGACTAATTGGAATCTAATAAATTTTACCAAACTATTTATGGACGTGGACAATTGATTTGGGACAAATTCAAAAGGAAATGTAGACAATAATTTGGGACGAAGGGAGTAGTTAAAACCTATTATCATATGTATGTTACGTGTCAATAGTCAATAATCATACATTATTTGTAGTTCAAATTGAAAATGTCATCCAACATCAAACTTAATCATGTCTTAATAAATTTAATAGAAATGCTGAGTATGTGGAATGCAATGAACTGTATGGCAACAAATTATAAGAAGAATCACAGAGCAACATGCTTTCAATTGAGCTTTTTAAAGAACTGCCGAAAATTATGGAAGTATAGGTTTAAACTTTTAAAGTAGATAAAATGGGTAAAGTCATACAATAGTAACCTACTTTTGAAAATTTATCAATATGGTACGTCTACTTTTTTAAATGTCGATATGGTACCTGTACTTCAATTTTTCATACCGATATGACCATATTTGTAATAGACCCCTGTTTTTTCATACCATTAGCACCCTGTGTCGTATGTAAAAACCGGGCTCTATTATGTAGAATGACCATATTGATACAGAAAATTGAAGTACACGTACCATATAGACAATTAAAAAAGTAGATGTACCATATCGATACATTTTCAAAAGTAGGTTGCTATTGTAAGACCTTAACCCTAGAAAAAAATGTATCATTCATATGAGAATGAGATGGTGGGTGTATGCCCATAAGACAGGTTTGGTATGCTTAGCTGCTTGTATTAACCTGATGCATGTTTTTTTCGGTGTAACATACGGTTCTTGATGAGAACATTTTTTATCGTTACTATTATTTGTTATAAATTATAACCTTCAATTAAATTTGTAAATATCTTGATACTATATTACTATTTCAAAAAAACATGGAACATTTCCCGCTTATTCTTTTTACTCGTGTTCAGGCAAGGGCTGGTCTAGATTACGAGTCGTCATATGGTAAGGCCCGCCCAAATGATACTATTTTGAAGCTTCAAAGAACAACACCATATTACAAGAGAAATCGAGCACATGTTTGCAGTTTCTACATCAGAGGTGAATGTACACGAGGGGCTGAATGCCCTTACAGGCACGAAATGCCTGTCACTGGTGAGCTATCCCAGCAGAATATCAAAGATCGTTACTACGGGTATGTTTTTGACAATTTGAATTGGTTCTCTGGATACTCGTTTATCAAAATATATAAATCAACATTTCAGCTAACCGACACTTTGTGTTATGATTGCAGAATTAACGATCCAGTTGCATTGAAACTTCTGAACAAGGCCGGTGAAATGCCATCTTTGGAACCACCCGATGACGAGAGCATCAGAACGCTGTATGTCGGAGGTCTTGATGCTAGAATTTCCGAGCAGGATCTTAGAGACAACTTTTATGCTCATGGCGAGATCGAGTCTATCAAGATGGTGCTACAACGAGCTTGTGCCTTTGTTACTTACACAACCCGAGAAGGTGCTGAGAAAGCTGCTGAAGAACTCTCGAATAAACTCGTCGTTAAAGGCCTTAGGCTAAAGCTGATGTGGGGCCGACCACAAGTGCCAAAACCCGAGGGTGAAATGTCAGATGAAGCCAGACAACAAGCGGTTGCTCACAGCGGCTTATTACCCAGGGCGGTTATATCGCAGCAGCAAAACCAGATGATTCAGCCACCGGGAACTTCAACTGCTCAAGACCAACCACCACCGCCGCATATGCACTACTTTAACATACCGCCGCCACCACCACAGCACGAGAGGACCTTTTATCCGTCCATGGATCCTCAGAGAATGGGCGCAATTATCCCGTCCCAGGAAGGGGGTTCTAGCGGATCGTCAGAAATCAGAGCTGGTGGTTTAGAGCAGCGGCAGCAAGGTGGTCCACAATACGCTTCCTACCCTCCGCCACCACCGCCGCCGCCTCAAGGTGGCGGTCAATATTATCATCAGTATTATCCACCTCCGCCACCTTACGGATACATGTCACAGGCTCCCCCACCACCATATCAACATTACCCTCCTCCGTCTTACCCCTCTGCAATGCCTCCACCAGGACCAACCAACGAGCAAGCATATCCTCAGAAACCGCCACAACCACCACCAGCAGCCGCCCCTGCTGCCGCTGCAGGGTCATCACAACAATGATCGATAGATCTTTCTGTTACTAAAAAATTTATGGATTGGTCACTAATAACCTTTTAGTTTTCTTTTGTTGGTAAAACAATCGTTTCGAATTTGTAACTTGCATGTTTTACGTTATCTTTGCTTTTAAGTATTGGATTCTTCTTGCCTTTTCGGGTTTTTTGCCGTGTATTCTTTTTTTATTTTTAGATCTTTTCGACCGATATCAAAGTCGTAGAAAACACTTAGTTGGTGGTACAACGCAAAAAAAGCGATCCCGTACATAATCTGTAAAAGTGTACACATGTATGTATGCGTTACTACGAATCGATGGCCTGGTTACAAATATTGACGTTAACGGGCATCAACGGTATCATCATGCGTAACAGGATAGCCGATTCCATGTCTTCTGGTGGGAAAAACAACGAACAACGCGCTGCAGATGAGACCGACGCCGATAGGAACGATATCCAGAACCTCCTGAGCTTCATGCCCTGGTGTAGGATAGAAACAACTAACCACATTCCGATCCCTCAAAGCCACCGCTCCAAAAACCAATACCGACAGCACAGCATGAACCCAATCGATAAACCGAAGCCGGTACTTTCTCAAATCAACAACGTTTTTCGGATCGTAGTAATCAAACATCCACATCCCCTGGAAAGTTGCAAATCCGTAATAGAGCTGGCCATCATCCGACTTAAAACTATCAGTAAAACAAGCAAGAAAACACGAGATCGCCAAAAGTACGAGAAGGATGGCAGTTAAAGGGCGAGTAGCAGAGTCACACGAGCCGTTATTGGTAAAGATCGGTGTAAGGAGTTGGAAAGCCAAAAGGGTGCCTGTTGGAAGGAGTTTGGCTAGGTTCGCGGTGCTTGTTAGCGTCTGGGAGAGTGCCCGTTGGGAAACCGACGGCGGTTGTGGCTGTGCCGGTGACGTTTCCGGGGTGGCGTTGTCCTCCGTTGCGGTGGTATCGGGTTGTCGAGATCTTAAAGACATATTTTTGCAAACCGAAAGA
This sequence comes from Centrapalus pauciflorus, assembly GCA_020465985.1. Taxonomy (NCBI): domain Eukaryota; kingdom Viridiplantae; phylum Streptophyta; class Magnoliopsida; order Asterales; family Asteraceae; genus Centrapalus; species Centrapalus pauciflorus. The sequence goes on along the minus strand of JAANYP010000596.1, from coordinate 243,879 downwards.
AAATGGTCACTAATATGATGGTTATGCAGAGAGAATAAAAATTTATAGATTTTGAAAGTTTGTTGCCAAAAGGGGGATTATAATTTTATATTGGCGTGTGGGGTTTGTATGTATGCGTAAACCCAATAAATACATATTTGACGTCAGAATTGCAACCAAAAATGCATTTTACGTTTTAATTCTAATAAATAAATGATGCATTAATATTTAAAAACGCCCTTTTCCCCTTTTTTTAGGGTTATTACATAAATTCACAGTATTTTTTTTATTTTCATAATTTTTAAAGTATCTTAAAAATATTATAATCTTAATTGGAAGGCATGTTAGCTAACACTTTTAAAGACTATATACTTTTCAAATCAAGTCAATCAATGTAACCTATGTAAAAATCACAGACATAACAATTTCTTTATTCAGTCATCAGTTTCTAAAATTTCTAATATTACTTAATTAATTTCAAATTTGCTCATAATAACAAGGTCTTATCAAAAAGTAATTTTAAATCGCACAAAATAGTGCACATCATATAACAATTAAACTGTCAATTCTGTAAAAAATATGACCGAACAAAGAAACTGTCACGTCAGTAATTATTACATTTCAATTCGATATGGTTACTTATTGACTTGATTTGGAAAATATTTTACCTTAAATAGAAGAAAAAAAATTAGCATGTTACCTGAATTTTAAAAAAAATGTCACAGTAGGTTATCTTTTGATGTAATTATCCCAAAATAATTATAGGTATCGAACTTGAATTATTTTTTAAGTTATTCTCACAAGATACAAATGCTTGTTATTTATCATTTTTTATAGCTTATAAAATTCTTTTTTTTAGATCTTATAAGTCATAGGATGAGAGATTGAATAATCGATTGGATATATAATTTAAAGTTTGATGAGTTTTATTATTATTAATTAATTTAAAAATTGTTAAAACGGATGATTTACACATTATTTTTTTAGGCATATCTTAATTTGACGTGGAAGTAAATGAAAGCGTGTTAAGAGGTTTCTTCAAACTTTATTTTTCTTTTGAAAGTTTTATATTTATGGGCAGCTTTAGAAATCTTGGCTATCTTTGACTTTGACAATAAATTAAAGAATTAGAATTTATTTATAATTTGTATGGAAATTCAGATTTTAGATTATAAAAAAAAAAATTATTTAAATTTCATCAAAATTTATTATTAAATAAATTCATCATTCATTGATATTTTTAACAAAAATAAAATTTCTAACATTTGACAACTCATAAATATCATTTTATATCTTAAGTTCTTAATTGATAGACATGCTATTTACTATAAATCAAATTAAGACTTTTTGAAATTTTATTTTACAAACCAACCAATGTTTTTAGTATCACAATAAAATATCGTTATTATGAATAGTTTAATTGAAAAAATATAGTATTAAAGTCGATTAGTTAATTTTTATTTTAGAATTTATGTTATTATTTATGAAAAATTATAGTATTAAAGTCGATTAGTTAATTTTTTGTTTAGAATTTATGTTATTATTTGTGAAAATTTATAGTATTAAAGTCGATTAGTTAATTTTTACTTTAGAATTTATGTTATTATTTAATAGTAAGGTGTGTTTGGTAGTTGGGATAGTACATTATATTTAAGATTTTTTTATTTACAGTGTAAAACTAATTAAGATAACTATTAAATCATTTTAATAATAAAACGAGCTCTTAATAATTCCATTAAAAGGTAAACAAATTTATTCTTAGTTAAAGTTGTAAAGTACATGACTAGGAATGACAATATTTTTAATTATAAAGTTTGATGGAATTTATATAACTTATAAGTTCTTAGCATAACCCGTAGCTTAAGGATTGATATTGAATTAATCCTACGAATTTTATATATCGTTTAATCTTCTATATTCTTTTTCAAGTGTTTAAGTTTTTGGACAATTTTTATCTTTTCAGAACTATATATTTGGCTTTTTTAGCAGATAATTAACCGATTAACAGTGACTTAAAGAATGAAAAAGAAAGTCTAATAACTTAATCATGAAAATAGAAAAAAAAAGTTTTTTTATTTGAACCTTTCAAGGAACTAATTATTTTACCGGTCAAACAGGTAGCAAGTTAAAAATATATAGTTTTGAGTAAAAGTCTAGTGTCTTAATTGATAAATCCATTAAAATCCGTAAAGTTTTTCTAAAATTAAACCTAGTTTTACGTAACAAATGACGTCATAAACATCAAACATGTTGCTTAAAGCACTCCAATTGTTGAGCCTTCTTAAAATTATTTATTTTGTTCTACACGTTACCTATGAAAAGATAATTCTATATGATAATTTGAGAAATAAATGTTCACAAAATACTTACCAATTTCTAATTCATTTAAACTATATAAGTTTTGTTCTAATCCATAAATTCATATTATTTTTTTCTGAAAATTTTCTGAAGTTAATTTTTCCTTTTTGGTTTACTGAAACTTGAATACTAGTAGCCGGTTTTTCAGTTTTTAAAAACCCAGTTTACTTATTATTATAACCAGGTTCTCAAAGTCAAATTTCACAAAACCAAAGAAAAAAATTAACATAGAGAAAGGAAACACAAAAAACCGTGAAAACAAGTGGTTTTTTTTCATATAAACCCTAAATTTTATCCGTATGTTACAACAAATATATTACTCGGGTTCTCGTATTTTCATCCGAAATACCTTCTTAAAGATCCCGAAAACTCAATATCAAGATCGGATTCCATACTTTCATCTCAAACATGAATGTTCTAACACAAACTTAATAACTTGTTGATTCCGAAAAAACCTATACAGTGTTCTTGTAATACCTGGAACCTGCAGTTTGTTGCTCACTGATAAACGAGTCCAAGAAACCCTGACCGATGCTCATGAAAATATTGGACTCAACTTCACTCGGTGCAGTATTCACCTCGAATATTAGCCATATTCTAGATCTACTTCATGAATGTTGCAATAGCATCACCAATCGAGCTTTTGCTAGACGAACTACGACGGTTAACCAATGAATGGGGTCTGCTCCACAAGGACTTTGGATTTTCAGAAAATAAGGAGGCGCATAACTCCAAAAGCATCGGGTTCTCATAACGCTGTCGGAGATTTGCATACAATTTCGCCTTCTCACCAGCATCTGGTAATTCCTGTGTTCACAATAACAATCAGTTCAACCAGTTTTCGCGTGAAAGATTCAGTCTGTTCTTTAAGTTCTTAACTAAAGATTGGTTTTCTGATGTGAGAGATCCGTAACAAGACCGCAGTCACAGAGCATACTAATCCGAATCTTAGTAAGACAAGAACATTAACAAAGTAAATGGCATTAAAACAAAGTGAACAGCTTGGCTCTGATACCAAATAGGGGGGGGGGGGGGGGGGGTGGCTTCATATAAAATATGTGTGTATCAAACTCAAAATTCTGACTCGAGAACTAGCTCATCTTGGAAGATTCGTTGCTACATAAATATAATGCATGCGTAACAAAGGATGCCAAATCGTACAAAGTATGCACACTAAAATAAATTTTAATACCTTAGGCTTTTGATGTTCCACTGCTGCAGTTTCATCCTCGTGCTTGACGGGATTTTCTTCAATATGCCCATCATCCTTGGCTGCATCACCTACTTTAGCCATTTGTACATCTTCATTGTGTTTCTCTGCCCCGGAATTACCATTTTCTTGCGATTGTTCAGCTATGGCATTTTCTTTCTTTGTTCCATTTGGTGTTTCGTTACCTTTTTCTTCTTGTTGCTTACCCTGCAAAGTAACCTCCTCTCCTTTATCTTCCATCTCAGCATCTTCATCTTGATTTTGTGAATTATCTGTGCTTGATGATGTATCATCGCCGTTAGGACTTCCCACCGTTGAAGTTCCCTGATAAATATTTTTTTAAAAATGAAAAACAAAAATGGTAAACATCAGTTTACATGTGCTTGCACCAATACTTATCATGAAGCCGACCCATAAGCATTCGACTTTTGTAATCTTTGAGGGTGTGTTTGACTGACGAACGTATAAGGAATTGGAATTTAAACTCCAATACTTGTAATGTGTTTAGAACTTTGGATTACAAAGAAAAAGAATCAGAATTTAAATAAATTCCATCGAAAGGTTAATATTGAAAAAAAAACACCCATCAAAATTTCATAGTTTTATCAATTTGGTCCCTCAATGTTATTTTTTACCATTTTAGTCCTCGTGTAATTTCTTTATTGTTAAAACTATGAAATTTGTTACTGGTGTGACCTGTTGTTCAGGTTTAAAAAAAAAGATGTCACATTTTAGTTTAAGTTTTGTGTTGAAAACAAACAATCATGTTTTCATCATTTTATCACTTTAGTCCCTAAGACCTTTATTCTATTAGAAAAATCAAAATGTTAAAATGATTTTCCAAAGTCCAACATAACTGGCTGCTTTAAATGTGCATCTATAATAGATTCGGTATGAAAAAAAATCGTCTCACTGACCAAACTGAAAACAATCTGATGAGTTTTTTCAATATAAACCTTAAACTAAAATGTGATGTCATTTTTTAACATAAACAGCAGGTTGCCGATAACGAATTTCTCAGTATCAATAAGAAAAAAAAAATAAATATGGACTAAAATGATAAAAATAAAATATTGTTTAGGAACCAAACTGATAAAATTATAAAAATATGATATTTCTTTTAATATCAACCCCGATCGAAATACTTAATTGAATGAATTTGTCATTCCTAGCTATTTGTAAAAGAATTAGATTCCAACACTTCACAACCCACACACCTCTCTAGGCTCTAGTTGACACTAAACAAAATGTCCTAGCCTAGCCCACCAAACACACTCAGGACGGAAATTTAAATTCCAAGTTCCGCACGCCAAATGTACCCTGAGAGTTCAGGAAGTAGGTGAGTTCACATACCTCGGGTTTGACCTCTTGGACCAAACCATCACTTGTTTCAGGCTGATCATCGGCTGAATGCACAACCTGCTCACGCTCCTGCCTGCGCCGCATCATGATACATATAGCACATAGACAATCATCCTTATGGCGCTTGACCCTGCTTTTAAATCGAGAACAAGAATACGATTTATAGATTTATCTAAAGATAAACTTCATTAAGAAAAGCTAATTCACTGGCAGTAACTCTGAGATAAACCAGACACCAACAAAACTTATTTTAGATAAAGTTGAAGAATACCCATGACGCTTCCTGGACTTGTGTTTTAGATGTCCACCCTTGCTGGACTTGCCATGACTGGATGTGTTGCCATCCTTCACATCACCTGCAATGAAGCCAATTTGTTGTCAGGAACCAATACCACATGAGGTCGGCATACTGTTAACGTTTTGGAATGATTTTTTTCGTGTTCCATGATTAATTAGATTGTAATAAAGCTAATATAAACGGATTTTCAAAAGGTTTGGATGCATTTCGCACAAATGCAGATGCATCAACCTGAAGGAAATCACCACTGTTACCTTGCGATTGTTCACTATAAAGCCCAGCAGCACTCCAGTACTTTGAAAAATTCTTCTTCACACGTTTCATGAGTTCCAAGATGTAATCGCCTTTATTATTATACTTGTAACAATTCTCCCATACATACTTCACATCCTTGTACACATCCTCCGAATTCATATACTTAAGACCATTTTCAAGGTTGCTGCATATGGTGCCAAAGTCCATAGGTGTTTTGATGACATCAAAATAGTCCTGTACCAAAAAAAAGAATGAGTTCCAGGAATATTGATATACAATCTCAGTTTCAAAAAAGGTAAGAAAAAAAAAAGCCACTACAGACAGAAATACAATAAAAATATATAGCAAAGCAAACATGTAGATGCTCAATAGTCATATATATTTACAAAAGGAAAAAAAAAAAAAAGAATCAGTAAATGTTATACTGTCAAAAGAATAGGCTACACATCTATAGTTTTGAGTAGGGGTGTCAGTGAGTGGAACTACTCATGAGTCTTGATCAACTCAAGCTCCACACACTAAAAGCTTGAGTTAAACGAGCTCGAGCTTCGCCAAGAGCTCATTTAATAAGCAAGCTCGAGATCAAGTCATTAAGCTCGCAAGCTTAAACGAGCTTATATAATATAAAATATAAATATAAATACATAAAAATAAATATGCTTATATAATAGCTTAATATTAAGAAAAAAATGTATATGATAACTTTTATAATAAAAATATAGTAATATATAATTAAAATTAACGCATTAATAACTTTATTTAATAAACCATAGTTGCATAACAAAAACGGGATCGAGGATCGTTAATCTTTAGATTTCGGTAGGAGGGGGGGTAGTCTCCTCTGGAACGCTATTTTGGTACGTGGAACATTGTACCATGTAACGTGGTACGATGTACCATATATTACCAAAATATATAATCTTATGATTAATATACGTACTAAATTCCAAAAGATCAATCTTCATTTATAATTCAAAAGTTAAATACAAACTTCATACTTCATAATAATAACACAAAATTACAAAACACAAAACCATATTAACTTCTAAGTTTAAAACAAAATAACTTCATACTTTAAAGTTTAAAGGTTTACTCTTTCCTTTGCCTTTTTCCATTCCCATTATCAGCCTCATTAGTCATTACTCACATGACTCAAGCTTTTTCTGCTCGGTGAGTGGAACTGCAGAAAATGCTTTGAGTAGGGGTGTAAATGAATGGAGCTACTCATGATCAACTCAAGCTCGACGCACTAAAAGCTTGAGTTAAACGAGTAGAGCTTCAATGGGAGCTCATTTAATAAACGATCTCGAGCTCAAGTCATTAAGTTCGCAAGCTTAAACAAGTTTATATAATATACAAAAATAAATATGCATATATAATAGTTTAGTATTAAGAAAAAAATGTATATTGATAACTTTTATAATAAAATAGTAATATATAATTAAATTAACACATTAAAACTTTATTTAATAAACAAGCCGAGTCCAAGCCTAGCTTGAGCATGTAAAACCATTTACGAGCCAAGCTCAAGCTTGAGCCCTCAAAGTTTAAACAAACCTAGCTCCAGCCCTCAAATTTTAATTGGGGGTCGAGCTTGGCTCAGCTTGTTTACACCCCTAGCTCTGCAGCTTCATAAAAATGGAACTGAACTCCTTGAAACTTGGGACAGTCCACCAATATGCTTATTACATACACTCATATAAAACAGTACATGATACATGCAACTTTAATGTATGTGTTGAATAAAATTTTCTTTAACTTACAGGTATTCCAAGAGCAACGGGGTTCACCGGAACATTAAAAGGCTCTGCAGCATCCATTTTCATAATCTTCTTAATCACCTAGAAAGGAACAGAATAAGCATTAACACAATGAAAATGAATTACACTCCAAATATACTGCAAACAGATATTAGATAGGCAAGTCACATAAGCATCTTTAACATAATGCTCCTTTGTTTTCCATTTTGGGTCAGATAGGCATCTAAAGAAAATACACCCACTTTCCATAAAATTTGTTATTTATCCAATTAGCAGAGGTCACTTGTTTGCAACAATTCTAATGTATCAAACTTTTAGCTATATATACCATTTGCTCAGTGCAATTCATTTATGCCTCTACTTTGGTCAATTGTTTCTTACATCTTGTGATCATTTAGCGTATTAGAATTTAGACATTGACAATATATCAAGTCATTGACACTTAATTCAATTATCTACTAGTCAAGCATTTGATTTTTGAATGAGGGAGAAGTTAAAGTAATGCAGATGTGATCTACATGTACCTCAAGGGACGTATTCAATTCTTGCTTGTTGTAGACAGAATCTCGAGAATTGGGTGCGGGCTCTTTCTGATGTGGGCTCTTAACCTTGCTCTCTACGTGAGCCACTCCAGCATTATTACAAGGACTCAAACTTGAGCTAAAACCCTTTGATTTAAGTTTTATGCTCCCAGCCTTTTTTGGTTGAGTTGTTGAAACAACTACATTGCTTTCAGGCACCGAATTGGCACTGTCTTCTACTTTGTCACTAACTAATTGTTTTTCAAGACCCATATGCTGGCTACTCTTATCAGTATCACTGTGTGTATGTGCATCTGAAGAAGTTATTTGGGGTTCTAATGCTTTTGAGGGTTTGATCTTGACTTTGACCCGATTATACACCAATCTCCCTACTGGTTTATCAATCACTCCAGTTGAAACAACAGGCACAGGTTTCTCTGGTTGATCAGTTCCCGTTGACGATGGAGTTTCAATATCCATTTTAGAGCTTGTCTCGTCTTTCTCAGTAGTATCATCTGGACCAGAAACATCTTCACCACTCGACTCAACAACGTTTGGATTGGACTCTGTACCAACTTTAGGTGCCTTTATTGATTTTCCCTTCTTTCCACGCTTGCGCTTCATGTTAATATTACTAATTCCAGGTTACGAGGTTTCCAACAGTAAATCAGGGTCTCAATGTGTGCGGAACTGTTTATAATACCACAAGTAGAAGTACTCTGATGAGTAACAAAGTTTCCACAATCAGAGAGCAGAACTTAAAAGACTCTGTAAGACAACAAAAAAAATTGAAGCATGTTTGCATAATATATGAGGGTGAATATAATTATCTTGCATGGATCCTATAATGGTTGTCCAAGAACGCACCACACACCAAGATAGCAGTTATCCTCATAATGGTAGGCTAGCGGTTGGAGACATGACTCCATGGTGGAAGTCCATGGTTCAAACCCGCGCACATGCCCCTTGGTTGTGGCCTTGTGCGTTACACATTATATATCCTCCAAGTTGACAATGGACCAGTCGGTGGGCTCACAAAGGGCTGATTACCTTTTTTAAAAAAATGTTTACATTGTGTAACGCTATGTCCCTCTAGACATAGATATTTTTCCCTTCATGAGGCACCAGAACACGAGACCAATATTACCAATTTATGCAAGAAAGATCTGGACACCTGACTAGGGAATTAAATGCATATTGAAATTTAGAAAAAATATATTTTATGAGTATTGCAAGCCAAGAGATTAAGCATTATTTTAGACGATGCAAGTATATTTGTTAAATTCTACTTGCTACTTTTAATTCACTTGTAGTGTGAAATGTAGAATAATAATTCTCTTTAGGGATGGCAGCAAAACGGACGGGCTGGGTAGGATTGGATAACGGATTAAAATGGGTTTACGTCGAAACGGGTTTGCTCGCCTACATTTTATATTTAAAAAAATGCATAACCACAATTCACAAATAATCAACTGTTTCATCTAGGCTCTTTCATCTGCTTATATAACAACAAACCCACATCGGCTTCCCCGTTATCGACATATCCATTTATCATCTAATGCTACAACATCATATCACTTAGTTCGGCATTATATCAAACACCCTAGTGCGTCACTCATATGTATTGGAAATTACCTACATCACCCAAAATATCAAAACTTTCTTACAAATCCAAACAGCTGGAAAATGCATTTGAATTAAGAAATTATACATCAGAATTATTCAGATTGGGATTTCATACTTGCGACAAACTGAAAACCCAATAAATAACTAAATTCAAGAACACCAATTAAATAAAATATATTGATTCTAATAAGAAATACGATCCAAGTAACTCTGATTATATATGTAAACAAGGGCTATATGTATGTATGAATCGAGGTCTGCACATGGCTTCCCAAATCTAAAAGGCATCCCTAATCCCTTGCTCACATCTGATGTCAAATTTTTGCAGAAATTTTTCAAAATTTAAATGTCATCCTAATTACTCATCAATTGTAAAGACTGATATATGAATGAGAAGAGATTATATCAAACTCCAATTAAAGTAATAAACTGTTCATGATGACAGACCAGGATGTTTGAAATGCAAAAAAGATGTATAAATAAAGTTATAACAAATGGCTGCTTGTGAAGAACGTAAATAAGCCGACACCATGTTCTCAATATGCACCCTCATCACAATATTCAACACTTGCACTTCAATATTCATCGAAAACGAAATCAGAAGTTAGAAACCCTAGAAAATATTCATTGATTGTTAGTTTGTTACCTGACTGATTCGGTCGGTGATGTAGATGTCGATATCAAATATAGGATTATGAAGAATGCCCAACTGCCAATAGCCAATAGTCAGAGAAAGTGAGAAACTTGACCGCCCATTTCGACCTGCACTTTCAGTTTTGACACCCCATCTTAACCCAACCCTCTTTTTTCTAAACCCAATTAACTTGTTTTGGCAATTGAGATAAAAGCCCATTTTGACCCATTAAACTTGGTATTACTTTTTTTTACAGCAAAACGTTAACTAAACGAGAGCTACGACAATGGCTATCACCCGTCTAGAAAACCCGAAAGGAGATAAGATATATATAAGACTAGCAAGATGCTGGCAAAAGTAAAACAAAATTAGAAAAGAAATAAAGGACAACTACACCATAATTCCCAAATTAAAAACTTAAAATTCCCTCTAAACTTCAACCATGAGAACACGTTTACTTGTACTTCATCTTTAATTATTGACGCCGAAGTCTTATTTCTGTTGAAAACCAAGTTATTCCGAGCTTTCCAGATGGACCACAATAAACCCCCAACAATGA
>JAANYP010000596.1:162915-231336 GCA_020465985.1 Centrapalus pauciflorus | reverse complement strand
CATTTTTCGGAATTGCCCGCGCATGTCCCTGATGGTCCTCATTATTTTACTGAAACTGCTACGCGTCGGGGTCGAAGACAAGTTCAGCCTACTGGTGGTCAGGCCACATTTGATGAAGCTGGCCCATCTAACTATGCTGAACGAGATTTTGCATCTGTGTTCGAACAAGGTGGTCCGTCTAACTTTGCTCAACCAAGTGGTTCATTGAATTATCATGAAGGGGGTGGTGCTAGCTATCACGAAGATACTACATCAAGCTCCCTACACTTCGGATTTGGACTAGACATGCCGTCTTCGTCATCGTCGTCGAGTTACAGACCGGTGCGAATGAACGAAGATTACTGTCAACCACAAATGCCAGATGCAGTATAGTCTCAGCATATGTATACCCCAGTAGACTCCCAACCTCCAATCCAAACCAACATGTTCAGTTCATATTTAATTGAAAACCCTTTTTATTCTCCTTTAATGCATCCACCAACGAGAGCCAATGACATTGTTCCGTATATGAGGGATTCGCCAAGATTTTCAAACGACTCACATGGTATCCTCCCTTTAGAACAGCATCATATGTCTCAACAAGGCTCTCCATCAACGGATGGCGCATCATAGGAGGATGACGTTGCCCTGCGTTGAGGCAATAGGCAAAGAAGGCAACGACGATGTGGGACTTAACATTATCACCAGCACCCCTATTAAATATTGTAACTGATATGTAACAAGTGGTATAAATTAATTGATTATTATTACTTGAGTTAACTGTTGCAAGTATTTGGTATTATCATGTTTATTTACATTGTTTGATTAACTATTCAACAACTTAATATATCACACACACGTTCAACAAATGAAAGCCATAGATGTTCAAGCATGGGACTACTTGAAAGCAATTGGCACAAGCAAGTGGTCTCTGCTACATGATAACGGTTATCGTCGTTGGGGTAACCTTACGACAAACATTGCTGAGTGCATGAATAATGCTTTACGGCATGCAAGGCTTCTACCAATCAAAGCATGTATCGATTATACGTTTCACAAGGCCATTGAGTATTTTAGAAAGCACTCGGAGATTGTGATGAACTGTCAGACATCGTTGCCCCAAGAATGTGGAAACTATTCACAATGCGTGAGAGACATGCGCTAGAACACACTGTTGAAGAGTTTTACCACATTGAGGGCACATACAATGTTCTATCCAGGTTGAGCACAAATGACAGGGGCGGAAACGACTACACTGTCAATTACCTAAAACGTGAATGCAGTTGTGGGAAATGACAAATGACAAGATTTCCGTGCTCCCATGCGATTGCTGTTAGTCGCCATAGTGGAGATGATGTCACTACTTGCATTCACAAGGTTCACTGGACAGAGACATATCGACGACAGTATAGAACTGGCTTTTCACCCCTGCCACATAAAGCACAATGGATACATCCTGAATGACAGATACAAGTAGATCGATCTAGGCTTACGAGTTCAAGAGGCAGAAGACGCGGCCGCAGAATACGTAACGAAATGGACGTTCGCCCCCCTGATGAACAACATATCAGAAAGTGCTCAATTTGCCACCAACCGGGTCACCACCGCACAAGATGTCCAAACGGTCAACAAATCTGCAATTAGATGTATTATAAGTTGATGGTTTTTTGTATGTATGTCGTATTGAGAAAATAATATGAATATAAATCTTTTATTAAAATTCTGTGCCCAATTTAATTCTTTTTATGTATGTGGTATTGGGAAAATGATATGAATTTTGGATGTATTAAAGTTCCGTGTCCAATTTAATTAATATTATGTATGTCCAAACGGTCAACAAATCTACAATTAGATGTATTAAAGTTCCGTGCCCAATTTAATTTTTCCTATGTATGTATGTCGTATTGGAAAAATAATATGAATTTTTTGTGTGTCAGACCGTGGTTGTGCAGTGCGTGACACTGTAGCGCGTCAGATTGTGGTTGTGCAGTGCGTGACACTGTAGCGCGTTAGAACGTGGTTGTGCAGAGCGTCACGAATTAATGTTTATAAATACGCAAATTTCATTCAACAAACAAACGAAAAACTCACTTTTTAAGCTTTACACATAACATCTAAAAACGAATATGAGTAACCATTTCTGGCAAATTCGTTCAACAAATGAAGATCCAACTCTAACAAAGGAACAATTCGGTAAGTTTTTCTATTAATTTTATTATATGTTTACTAGAATTCGCTACTAACAATATTCTACTGATCAGGCCACCAACCTGAGTTGTTTAGAATTAAACTCCACACAGCTGGATTTTTCACAGATTCCCTTAATAGAACCTACGAAAATGGTCATGTAGTATACGTCGACTGCGTTGACGTAACCGTAATATCAATTGAGTTTATGGAAGAAGTAATGACTGAGTTGAGATACGAAGCAACATGGGGATTATGGTATTACTGGAAATTACCAAATTCTGATTATCTACGGGTTTGCTTAATTTTAACTATAAGATGTCAAAGAGTTTATAAAATATGTTGGTTCTTCTGAGGAGTTTGATTTTTATGTAACAAATCAAGAATTGCGTGAAAAGATATCTCCTGAATATCGTCGGAATAATAATCAATTTGTAAGCGGTTGCAGTAGTAGGAGGCTTGAATTTTAAGAGTTGTTTTATTCGTCGCTAACTAAAATATGTATTGAATTTAATTTCTTATCTATTTATGCAATTATCATTACAAGTTGCTTATCTTTGCGAGTTGTGTCAGGTCGTGGTCCGGACTCTTATCTATATATAGTCTTACAATTTCATTTTGATTGAAAAAAATAGTAAAACATCCTACTTCAATGTCAACTCGTTCTGTTACACATAACCAACTTCCTAGCAAAACCACCATTACCTGCAAGTGTGGGGATGCGGCTGTCATACAAACTTCGAACTCATCGATGCATGCTGGACGACAGTACTACTGTTGTGCGGCGAATGACTTCGTGAACATGCCAGAACATCTAACTTGTGACTTCTTCAGATGGGTTGATGAACCAACCTCGAATAACCCGCCAAACATTCCAATCAACGAACGTCAAGCTGGTGACACAAACCATCGGAAAATGAGAAGAAACACATCAAACACTGTTACTACTCGTCGTTCACCGACAAGTTAAAATAAATTTGTGACACATCTCCCACTTTGAAGCATAAAAATAAAATTTGTTCTTTATTTAGTAATATATAATTCTTGTAACTTTGTACCGCTGTAACTTTTGATATTTTAATCATTTACGTCCATATTTTGTTTTAATTTAACTTATTAGTATGATTGAATATATTTTATAAAATTGAGTAAGAATATAAGAATTGTTTCGTATATTTATCGCACTTGAAATATAAACGCATAATATTAATTAAATTGGGTTAAAAATTGATATACATTGAATTGCTTAGTAATAATAATATATTATTATTCGTATAAATGTTAATAATATTGATATGTCTAAAACCTAAATTATATAAATTTAATTTCTATTTTTCGGTTAACTGTTGGTTTACTAATAACGTGAATTGTAACCGAAACATAAACCAAAATAAAATACTAGTAAATACAGTATATTTAAAAATGTAAAAATAAAAAATAAAAATTTAATCATCAAGCCGGGGGTCCCAACCCCGGCCTAATGTCACCTCACAATTGTCAAAGCCGTAAAAAAAATTTAACTCATCAAGCCGGGGATCCCAACCCCGGCCTAATGTCACCTCACACACACAAACACATTACACAAACATTGGCAGAAATTTGATTGAGCCGGGGTTGGGGCGTGATTAGTTTTGAAAAAAATTACCGAGTAGTTTTAAAAGATTTTTGACAAAACTGATTATTTCCAAAAAATTTTCTCAATACATAGAGGTCGTCGATTGGTTGGCCATTTTTTGCTTCAATTCATTATGTTATTGCTTTCATCATCTTTTGTCTTAAAATTATTTTGTATCATTTTTTATCATTAATATGATAATAAAGTCATACTTTTGAACCACAAGGGTAGTATCTTAATGATAAAGGTTTGGTCATATTGGGTGAAAATGTCGGAAGGTCACAAGGCATCAACAATCTAAACCCTTAAAATGGTTTTTAAATTGAATTTCAAGAGAGGAGAGAGATAGACACATGTATAAAAAAAGCAACCACTTGACTTAGATCAAGTGGCCATCACCAAAGGTGGGAGGGGTTCCCATTGGTTGAGGTCTCGGGTTCGAGCCTCACCAAAGGCGTTTCTCCTTAGGTGGAGGTGTGGGGTTTGGTCCTCACCCTCAAGGTGTCTAACATTGGTGCTAACAACTAACCACTAACATCTGCTGTTAAAAAAAAATTTATAAAAAAAAGCCTTTTGTGCTATGGTTTTAAATAGAAAAAATCTTTTGACACTTTTTGTTTCAAAGAGTTTGCAAAATAAGCATCCACCTACGTAAAAACCCTTTGTCAAATCCCTTGTTGGAAAATATGTCTCATTGTGGCTACAGTGTGTTCACCTGCGATGACTCCGGAATATCCATATAGCGGGTGGTTGTCCTGGGATTGGTCGGTTCGTAAAGCGAGACGGATACCTAGGTTAATTAAAAAAAAGTCGTAGTTTTGAATTTGTGTTTTTAAAGGTTTTAATTTTGTATGAAAATTTCTATTATTTGTTAACTAATCAATAATTATTGCAAGAACGAATGGTTGATTCAACTGTTGATTATGTATTACTTGGTTCTTAGCGATTCATTGTGATAATAGGGTTAGTATATCATGAAATTTGCCTTACAATATAGCAAAGTTAAGTGATCAAATATTTGGTTTTGTTACTTATTTTTAGCATTAGCCACAATATAAGAGTTTTAATTGGATAAACTACTAATTTCTAAAGATGGATATTTCAAACCAACATATTAGTTATGTGGTGATTAGTGAATTAAACCATAAACTACTTTTAAAGGATTTAAATAAATGGTTAATTACCGATTTACTTGAGTGTTTCCACCTCTCATCTCCTCTCATCATTCATCATTGGAGAGAAAAAAAAACATGCTCTTTCTTCAATTCTTCATCGACCCATCCCCTTTCCAAACCCTAGACGGCGCCACAACCACTCACCGCCACAGCCAATGCCATCAACGTCGACACCCTTAGAGTCATAGCTGACAACGCCCCCAATCAGGTATTATTCAATTTTTCATGTTGTAATTTCTTCTTTTTTCTCATGTGTCGATTGAATCATATTATGTTAATGGTTGATTGATTTCTCATGTTGATTGTAAAGCTATCTACTTTGAATTTTTTAATTCTGTGCGTTCTTGATTCTATGTTCTACCTGTTTGACGTTTGTTGATGTAAGTAAATTAGATGAATTCTGCTAAAAAATTGGTATCACTGCAAATTGAAAATAACGCTAATATAGAGCTTCCAAAGGGTAAGAAGAGTTCAATAGAGTTGGTGGCCTTATTTTGGATGACTTTCGTGATTTTTCAAACAAGATCATCTTTTTGTGGTTAAGGTTTTAGGGTTATCTTCTATTATCGGAAAAAAAATCAAAACATTTGGTTAAATGATTTTCTTGGCTTTCAAACCTATGCAAATATTTCATTTGCAAAATTTGAATTATGAGTAGCTTTTTCAATAGGACGATGGCACCTCCGGGCGTGTAGCCTAGTTGGATAGCGCACCGGTAAATTTGACCATACTTAACAAAGGTCGGGGGTTCAAGGTAGAAGTGACAAAGTTGCTCCCTTGAAGCCATTGGACTCTCCCGTGTTGCCTTACCGCTGGGTCAGCTCGATTTACCTCTCACGTGATGGGTTTGAGGCAGTCTAGCATGAGCCGGTTGGGTTTCTTGAAAAATCAACCTTTTGACCCTATCTAACAGGATCATGGCAGTTGGACCTTAAATCTTTGGAAATTGCTTCATGGTGACGAACTGAGCTAACAGGTAACTTTTGTATCTTTCTCATGGATTGGGCTAAAAGTTCACAAAGTATCCATCAATATGTGACATATGTCCCTAGTGGATTTTGCTAGGAAACCAAAAAGTAGCCCCAATACCAATGGCTATATGTGCATTAACGACTCATTGAAGACCCGTCCGTACGTTGCTGCGGCGTCTAAAATATTAATTACATAAAATAAATATGAAAAACAAATAAATAAGTACTTTTCAAACAATTCAAATAACGAAACTTAACTGAATGAATCAAGATCAAGTGAAATTGAAAATGTGATATATATCAAGAAGCCAGCCAAATGATAGTGTTAGTTGGTTCCTATCATTGGAATGTAGATTTTGTAATGCTAAATTACAAACCATGCATTGTTAAATCATATTGGATCCGGAATTGAATAATTAAATATTCATAACCATAATTTGAAAATTTGACATTGATTAGGTTTAATCGTGAATTTAATTTGTTGGTTTTACGAACATATTAAATAAAGTTATAATGATGATGTCTCCAATACATCGTTTAGGACTTGCCAACTTTATAACAGTAATGTTCAATGTTAAACATAATCATATTTAATAAAAATAAATCTAAATATTAGTTAGTTATATTTTATTTATAAAGCAATTACATTATAATATTATACTGTGCATTTGAATAATACACAATTAAACATCACATAATAATTTCAAAAGACAACTCCAAACATACATATAATTAAAATCATAAATTTAAATGTGTAAGAAGATATTATAACAATAAATGTTAAAAGAGGACTAAACAAAAAATTATTAAAATAAAGTGGTTAAATAAAAGATAACACTAAAATAATGGTGTGTTTTGAAAGTTTTAACTTTAAAAAAACCACCCAATCATGGTCGGATATGTTGCAATTTTGCATTGAGCAAGCCCATTTGCAAATTGTATGTATATATAATATATATATATATATATATATATATATATATATATATATATATATATATATATATATATATATATATATATATATATATATATATATATATATATATATATAGGTTCAAGATCTATGGAAAACCATCTTTGAGTGGAGTACTGGAAAATCATATTAAATATACATGTTCATTACGGTAAAATGTTAAATTTAATGCATAACTACAATATACATATGTTCAAATGTGTATTATTATTGACTAGTTCACATCATTTACATGTTCATTAGGATAAAATGTTCCATTTCATGCAAAGTAACAATATGCACATGTTCAAATGTGCAATATGCATGAAATTAAACATTTTGTCTTAATGAACATGTAATTGATATGAATTAGTTAATCATAATGCAATTTTAAACATAAGTATATTATAATTTTACATGAAATTTAACATTTTATCATAATGAACATGTACATTTGACATGGTTTACCAGTACTCCAGTCTAATATAGTTTTCCATGGATCTCGACCGTATATATATAGGGATGTGTTCTTTTGAGAACCTTAAATATCATGAGAATCTAAGAACCTAAGGGGACGTTTGGTTCGCAGATTTTTTTCTCTGGGATTTGCATTTTGTCAAAGGATTTGCATCATGCAGGATTTGCATTTGTCAGGATTTTGTCAAGGAATCCGCATTATCTTATAGAAAAAGTTTGCTAATCTAAAGAATGCAAGGTAACTAGGATTTCAAATCCTAGGGGGGAGGCTGGGTTTTTAAATAACAAAGAAGGAAGAGATTTATAAAATCCTGGGATTTTAAATCCTTACTGAAATCTACGAACCAAACACAGGATTTTAAATGTAAATCCCAGCGAATCCCAGGAAATCCACGAACCAAACGCCCCCTAAGGGTATTTTGGGAAAAATATTCTACCATTAAACCCTAAAAACCACGAGTCATCTTTCCCTCCCCAACCCACTTCCATTTTACTTTCCATCTAAAAAATTCAGCCTCCCATTCCTCTCCCTCCTCCTTCCCTCTGAACATCAAGAACCGCCACCGCATTGCCACCAACCGTCGCTACCACCACCGCCACTACCAACTGTTGTCATCACGCTCTCTTTCTTTCCTCCTTTATATATCTCAAGATTTGGAAGTCCAATGGTCAAGAAACGATGAATTGGAAGTCCGATGGTCAAGAATGAAGATCTTTTGTAATATTTTAGATCTAAAATAAATGTAATAGTTAGAAATATCTTTTTTTTGTTAAAAACGTTATTGTATATGATTCACAAAATTTGAATGTTTTTTTGTTTAAAACTATGTTTTTGG
Source organism: Centrapalus pauciflorus (assembly GCA_020465985.1). Taxonomy (NCBI): domain Eukaryota; kingdom Viridiplantae; phylum Streptophyta; class Magnoliopsida; order Asterales; family Asteraceae; genus Centrapalus; species Centrapalus pauciflorus. The sequence goes on along the minus strand of JAANYP010000596.1, from coordinate 223,141 downwards.
TGTATTTTGTATAAGTCGCATACCAAGTGTTTGATAAAATGTGAAAATGAAATCTTCTTTTTTCGAGCTTCAGTTCGTCTGCAATATTCTATATAGATTACGCGACGTTCTACATAAAATACATGATACTCTACATAAAATACATGATATGCTACATAGATTATTTTTATTTGTTTGTCGGGGATTCTGGTTCCTAATGGTTTTTTCTTTAATGCTTCTGAGTCTTTATGTATTCTATGTAGATTTGGTTTGTATGTTTATTTAGAATATATGATACTCTATATAGAATAAACAGTATTCTGTACATAATTGATTGTAACTAGTTTGTATCTATGTAAAATATTGTTATTGTTGTACTAGTTAATTTGTTATTGTTGTATCTAGAGGGAGGTTCAATTGAGAACTTTTATGCATCGAGGTACAAAAGAACCTATATCATCCATTAGATCAAAAATTGTATGGATTAGATTAATGGCAAAAGGGTAAATAGTTGGACAATTTTATGCATCTTGTGCATTATAAAAACAAACAAGGAAGGACATTTTGGGAAATGCGCATACCTCATTAAATTTAATATTTCAACAAATAATCAAATAATAAATGCTAAATAAATTCAATTGATACATTTTCAAGTTTAACAAAAATTACACAAATTCAAAAAAGATGATGGAGATCGATGCATTTCATCATTAATCGTGTTTATCTATGCATCGTGTTAAAAAAAAGACGCATTTAACAAAAAAATACACAAATTCATTTATGCATCATGTTCAACTTGTTGATCATTCATCTATGCATTGTGTTCGTCGTTCATATTATTCATTCATCTATGCATTGTGTTCAACTTGTTCATCATTTATCTATGCATCGTCATTGTTCATCATCTATTTATGCATCATCATTTTTCGTTGTTCATCGTTCATCATCCATCTATGCATCGTCATTGTTCATCATCCATCTATGCATCATCATTATTCATCGTTCATCATCCATCTACGCATCGTGTTCTTCATAATCATCATCGGTTGAATCTCTTGTTCATGTTCATCATCATTGTTGTTCACCGTTAATCTTCGTCTTCAAATCATCATCTCTATGAAAATCATGAAGAACACGATTAGAGAGAAAGGGAGAGAGAGAGAGAGAGAGAGAGAGAGAGAGAGAGAAATGAGGAAGAAATTAAGGAATGTAGTTAATATGAGACTTAGTTCAAGATGTAACTCCTAATTAATATTTAATGACTTTTAGAAATTAATTAATTACCATATATTTAGTTTTCCCTAAATGCCCTTTCTACACCCTTAGTAGATTATCCGATGCACAAAAGTTCCTCAAGGTTCTCGATGCATAAAAGTTCTCAATTGAATCCCAATCGTTGTATCTATATAGAATAAATAATCCATGTATACTCTATATAGATTACGCGATACTCTATACAAAATACACGATAGTCTACATAGAGTTTATGATACTCTACATAAAATACATGATAATATATATAGAATACGTTTACCTGTTTATTTGTTATTGTTGTATCAATATATCTTACATATCATTCTATGTAACATTCTACATAGATTATGAATAATAATTTTAATCTACATAAAAAGATATAGAAATGTATAAAAAACATAAATATATATGAAATGTATAAGAAACATAACATTCTACATAGATTATGAATAGTAATGTTAATCTACATAAAAAACTATAGAATTATATAACATTCTATATAGATACATAATATTTCTATATTGAATATGTTAAATTTTTAGCAGATAAATAACTTTCTATATAGAAATTTTTTTTATAAAAAAACGTTTTTTTACTATAAAAATCAATTGTCATGAAAAAAAGAGAAAATGAAAATGAAAAAAAGGAAGAGAGAAAAAAAAAAGCAGATTTTTTTTCCAAAAATACCATTTGCACATCTTTTCAAGATTTCCCACTATCAAACTTCTAAATATTTACAAAAATGTCATTTGACAATTTTCAGCCATAGATTTTTAACATTACACAAATGATATATAAATTTCACGCACAGTCACACATTCTATCTTCATGAAATCATGCATAACATAATGCAAGTTCACATAGATGCAAATTTATGTAATTGTACGTTCATGGACGGACCTAGTTAATAAATACGGGTGTCAATCGACACTGATATATTTTCAAAATACCGAGTTACGTATGTATCAAAAACTCGAGTGACAGCTAAGATTTTTTTTACTGACACCTACAAAAAATTTATGAAAGTATAATATACATATCTAATTATATTTGTTGTTTTTATTACTCAAATTTATTGAAATATTACTGAGTTTTAATTATAAAATTTAAAAAAAAACAAATAAGATATAAAACAAGAATAAACAATTTGTCAAATTAATTAAGTTATGTTAGCCGAAAAGATTTTTAAAAAAACCCAAAAAAATGTAGTCCAAACCTTTTCAAACCCTTAATTGCTTTATTCCTTTCACACTTCATGACTTCAGCGTTCTGGCTTTCTGAGTTTTGACTGACCGGTGACGACATAGCCACGTTTCCACTCTCCACCCCGCTACTGCAGTGTCGATGCTCTCTAATCTGTCTGACTTTACCAGTCACGACATGACACAGACTGTTGGAGTGTCGGTCTCTCTCTCTCTCTCTCTCTCTCTCTCTCTCTCTCTCTCTATCGTCTGACGGTCTCTGTCTATCTAGGTATAAAATATGTCTTTCTCAAGTCTCATTTTAAGTATTTATATGTTAAATGTAGTGTGTAGTTGTTTAATACTTTAATTTACTAAAATATAAAGTATACATGTTTAATTTACCGAATATTTACTTATTTTAGGTTTTTAATGGACAAATTAAATGTTAAGTGTTTATTTATTAAATTTATTTGATCAGTTGTTAAACTTATTTGTTAACTCTCCAAAGAAATTATAGGTCAATGGACAAATTTCTTAAAAGAAAATTTTTAATGGTATTGTACTATGTACATTTTTAATTAGAAAAATCTTGTTATTTGTTAATTTTATGTGGAAATCCGTTTCGGTGACCCGGTCCATCTTGGAAAATATTTAAAAAATATAAGTATTAAACTTGCTCTAAAAAGTGACACAGATAACAAAAATTCATGGATCCGCCCTTGTGTATTTTCACATCATTTTTTAGTCGATAGAAGATTTGAATGTTTGTGAAATTTATATATTATCTTCATAATGTTAACTAAAACATTTTTCATGAAGAAGAAAAATTTTAAAAGTCTTTTTAAGGGTGGTAGGTTCTGGTGCGCTGCATATGGAGTGGTACTCTCTCGAACCATATATATATATATATATATATATATATATATATATATATATATATATATATATATATATATATATATATATATATATATAGAGGGAGGTTCAATGGAAAACCACAATGCACCTGAAAACTTGTGAAAACCGCACTGCACCACTACAAATGTATCAAAATCCCGCGTGATGCATCAAATTTCCCGCATGATACATCAAAATCCCGCGTGATGCATCACCTTATTTACGATCATGGTACCGCGTTTTTCATTAAATGCACCAAATCGGACGGTTTGCGTAGGTTTCCATGGTTTTCACGTGCATAGTGGTTTTCCACTGAACCCACCCCTATATATATATATATATATAGATTGAGGTTCAATTGAGAACTTTTATGCATCGGGGCACCTCGAGGCACTTTTGTGCATCGGATAATCTATCAATGGTGCACAAAGGGCATTTAGGGAAAACTAAAGGCATGATAATTAATTTATTTCTAAAAATCATTAAATGATAATTAGGAGTTACATTTTGAATTAAAATCTCATATTAACTACATTCCTCATTTTCCTCCTCATTTCTCTCTCTCTCTCTCTCTCTAATCGTGTTCTTCATGATTTTTCTTAGTGATGATGATTTGAAGACGAAGATTAACGATGAACAACGATGATGATGAAGATGAACAAGAGAGGTAACCGATTAAAATTATGAAGAACATGATGCATAGATGGATGATGAACAATGAATGATGATAATGCATAGATGGATGATGAACAATGACAATGCATAGATGGATGATGAACAATGAAAATGCATAGATGGATGATGAACGATGAATAACGGAAAATGATGATGCATAAATGGATGATGAACAATGACGATGCATAGATAAATGATGAACAAGTTGAACATGATGCATAGCTGAATGAAGAATATGAACGACAAACACGATGCATAAAAGAATGATGAACAAGTTGAACACGATGCATAAATAAATTTGTGTATTTTTTTTGTTAAATGCGTTTTTTTAACACAATGCATAGATAAACACGATTAACATGAAATGCATCGATCTCCATCATCTTTTTTGAATTTGTGTAATTTTTTTAAATTTGAAAACGTATCAATTGAATTTATTTAGCATTTATTATTTGATTATTTGTTGAAATATTAAATTTAATGAGGTATGCACATTCCCCAAAATGCCCTTCTTCCTTTGTTTCTATAATGCACAAGATGCATAAAATTGTCTAACTATTTACCCTTTTGCCATTAATCTAATCCATACAATTTTTTGATCTAATGGATGATATAGGTACTTTTGTACCTCGATGCATAAAAGTGCTCAATTGAACCTCCCTCTATATATATATATATATATATATATATATAAAATAAGTATCTCTCGAAATCAAGTGCACTCGAAGGTACCAACCTTAAAAAACTTTTTAAATTTTTTTTTTCATATAACCATGTTTATTTAATGTTATACGCATGATATATGAATTTCACATAGATTCACACTTTCTGTGTCCTTAAATATTATGTGAATGCTCAATGATATTTATGTGAATGGTCATCCATGTAAATGGTCATTCATGTGAATGTGAATGATGTGAATGACCATTCACATGATCTTTTTTTTATCATTCACAAGATTTATGATGTTGCTTCTTTTGAAAAAAAGTCTTATAATGTTGTCTTATACATGTCTATTCAAAAAATATATATGTGAATGATCAGTCACATTAAGGTACGCTGGGTACGCTGGAATCTCATATGTACGCTGATGAACTTGATTATATATATATATACACACACACACACACACATTATACACACACACACACATAAAAAGAGAGAGAGAGACTAAGGATCTATTGTGAATATTTTATTCGTTGTGAATATTATGAACAACCATAAACAGAGGCGGACCTAGTTATATAGGTGGGGTGTCACTCGACACCGATAAAATTTCAAAATACTGAGTTACGTATGTATCAAAACTCGAGTGACACCTAGGATTTTTTTTTAGGTGACACCTACGAAAAATTTATAAAATTATTATATACATTTCTAATTTATATTTGTTATTTTTATTACTCAAATTTATTGAAATATTACTGAATTTTAATCATTAAAAATAAAAAAAATGAAGTCTAATAAAAAATAAAAAGAAGAATACACAACCAGCCCAAAAGATATAAAAAAAAAGCCTAAAAGATTTATAAAAAACCCAAAAGATTTGTTGAAGCTAACGATTATTTTGCCGGTCGCAACCGCAACAGGTGAGAAATGTTTTTCTACAATGAAGTTGGTCAGGTATGAATTGCGCAATTCGATTGGTGATGATTTTAGTAACACTCGTTGCATTTGTTGTATTAAGTAGGAATTACTTGTTGATATTTTGAACGAAGATGTGATGACAAAGATTTCAAAAGATGAAGACTTGAAGACAACAATTGTAAAACTTTAAGACTGACGGTACTCATTGCTTTAATTTTTAATGGTATTATACTATGTACTTTTTTAATTAAACAAAACTTGTTATTTGTTACTTTTGTGTTGGCAACCCGTTTCGATGACCCGATCCAGCTTAGAAAAAATTTCAAAAATCAAAGTATTGAAGTTACTTAAAAAAAGTGACACCGATAATAAAAATTTCTGGATCCGCCCCTGACCAAAAAATTGCTTTGAATCTTTTGAATCTTATTGAAAATATTACTAAACCGTTCTATTAATATATTAATCTTATTGGATGACATGAATTTTGTTGATTCTATGAATTTGTCGAATCTTATGAATTTTGTTGAATCTTATGAATCTTGCTAGAAACACTACTATTAACATTTTGAATATTCTGAATCTTGTTGTAAACACTTAAATCTTGTTAGAAACACTACTATTAACCTTTTGAATATTCTGAATCTTGTTGTAAACACTTTTATGAACCCTTTGAATCATATGAATCATGTTACAAACACTTGTTGATATATATGAATGATTATATGTATTTTTTTTGTTTACAACTTTCACAATGGATAACTTGTGAGGAACCAAAACTATAATTGTGCATATGTATGAGCGTGATATATTCAAGGACTACACCGTTTACTCATACTTCTCTTTGGACTTTGGTGTTTGGGTGTATGTTTATGTTCATAAACTTTTGGCCTTAAAGCTAGAGGATTTGCTTAGCATCTCTAAGTCATAGCACTTGCTAAAACTATAAACCTAAAAGATGAAAGAAAAATCAAGAAAGCTATACGGGTGAAAATGATGAAATAAATTCATACTTTTAGACGTTTCTCCAAATCGTATTTGCGAAAGGTTTGGATTTGAAACCAACCCAAAAGACGATAAAATGGTAGATAGTTGGAAACATGCTCAATTAATAATTTCCTCCCTATCATTATATATCATGCCTAATGTCTAGGTTCTATCGTTTTATAATTTGCATGAGTATAGTTTAGTTACCACTTTGTCGTTATTAAATCATTATAAATGCTTGATGCCATAAGTTTGAGTTATGGTTTCAAGAATCTTTCAAGATTGTCTTTAGACTTTTTTAGATGCCATTATTTATATGTTAATACTTGAATATAGTTTACTTACCATTTTATTGTTTAGTTATCGATTTATTGTTCTTGTTCCTTAGAAACACTTTGAAGGCTAATTGAAGGAGATACCACCAAATCCCTATAATTCTTCCTTCCCAATTCCTGTAGCAACCTTTTCCGATTCCTGTTGTAGCTATTCTCGGCAGAGTGGCAGATTCGACTTCAACTAAATAGATGATTTTTGTTATAAAATAGATAATTTTGTTATGTATTCTGTGTAAATACATGTTTTCTCATTATAGTTATAACTAACATGTAATCGATTTTTAATTTTTAGCATTTTTTAACTATTTTAATTTATTTTTTCTAGTTATAATTTATATAATTTTTTTTATAAAAGAATGTTATTAATTTTGATTTTTTTTTAAAGTTATTATTTTTATGGTAAAAGGTATGTGTGTTAAATTTTAATTTAACAATTTATTAAATTTCAATCAAACACACACAAAGTATTCCTTAATTGCTAATCGTTAGCAGCCTAGCTAAAACGTTCCACCGTTCCTTTACCCTTCGCGTAAGAGAAACATACACCCAATCATAAACAATAATTTAGTTAAATTATAGGGGGTTTCGCACGAGCCCTGATTTTCGGAGCTGCATTCGTGTCCACAGGTGCTGGCGTACACGAGTTCAGTGGATTTTAGCATTCGGAGTCCAAGATTTGCACCCCCCCTGCGCGCGGGTAGGCATTTGAGTAAAACCACAAACAATCTTGTCATGGCTTTGAACACTCCTCCTTATAAACCCACTTTGGTTTCCATCTTCCTTCTTATGTGGGACTCAAGTTCTCCCACTAGAAGGAGTTTCATTCATTCTAAACACCAATCTTTGAGCATTGATATCTCATTCATCTTAGCTTCGTTTTGGACGTTCTTTATATCGTTGGAATCCGCTTTTCAAAGAGAATACAAACCCACAAAATATTAATTATATATTTCACAATTATATATAATTATATTTGTTCCAAAAACATGGAAAATACATTTTTTTTTTGAAAAATTTACACTGTTGTAGCTATTAAATTCCGACCCCCATAAAAAAGTTTTCTGGGTCCGCCACTGAGTATGGTGTATAAAGAATTTGCCAAATGGTAAACAATAATCGGTAAATTTGCTTAGATAGTGTCACTCGATACTACTTAGGGGCACACCCAAGACTTCGGGACCGGTAGCACGGGCAACCGGACCCAGAGCCAATATTCACATTGCGAAGCGTAATTCTTTATAATTTTCGATTGTGCAACCAATGAAGCTGAACTGTATAACCGGTGTATTTTTAAAATCTGAAAATTTGTAATAAGTTTACAAAATAAAATTTATAATATAAAAAAATTTAAATTTGTAGTATATTTGTTAAAATAACAATAACTCAACTAAAACTGTAAATTCTAAAATAAACTCAAATACAACCTTTTACCATCTTATTCACCCCCTTTCATTAACCTACTTTTTAAGTTTTATTAAGCACATTGAACCCACGAATGTTAGTACATCCTGTGTGACGATAGCAGTCTAAGTATAGATAGCATTTTGTGTAAGTCAATTTACTTGCTATTGAATATTAACAAGTGTTTGATATATGTTTGATTATATGTGTTTGATATTTATTGTTCGTATGTTTGAACTTAGGGTACTGCGTTACAATGAGTTCAAACATAAGTTCAAAGATAAGTTCAAACATAAGTTTGAAGGCAGGTTCGAATTTGTTAAGAGGACAAGTTCGAAAAAGGCCTTGGGCCAAGTTCGAACTTGTCCTAGACAAAGTCGAACCAGTCAGTATAATTAAGGGTTAATTCGATTAATTATGTGACTTTTGCAGAATTTCAGAGTGTTTAAGCAAAAGGGCGATCTCGAACTTGCTAGCAATTAGAGAGTTTCGTTGGGAGAGAATCATCGTGTCGGGACGATCCGTTATTCGTCTATCACCGTGCTAGTCTCCGTGTTTCGGTGTGCGTGGTCTATCCGTCAAGCCACTAACGAGGATTCCGCACTCGTTGGAAGGTGTCACGTCAAGATAAGATCCGTAGAGAGCAGACCTTACAAGTGGTATCAGAGCTTTTTATGGTTCTTTTTTCTTTTAGTTTTCATAAATAAGAATAAGCTAATAAACTAACCTACTAATTTACTATAAAAAGAAAGAATTTCTACTTAGCTACTAAACTTACTATAAAAAGAAAGTTACTACTATAAAAAGAAATAAATTCTATTAAGGTCAAGTTACTCTGGTTTACGCATGCCATTTAGTTGAACTAACAACTCAAAACGTGACTTATCAAAAGCTATAGTAAATAAATCAGCATTATTATTTTCCGTTGCCACTTATACCAGCTTTATTAAATTCTTTTCAGCACAATCACGTATAAAATGGTGTCTTATGTCTATGTGCCTCGGTTTACTGTGTTTAACTGGATTATTGGTTATAGCAATAGTTGACTTGTTATCTATCCTAATCGGAGTATGAGTATAAGTCAAACCGTAATCCCACAATTGTTGTTGTATCCACAAAACCTGTGATAAACAACTACCAGCAGCAACATATTCGGCCTCGCACGTTGACACGGCTACCGAAGTCTGTTTCTTGCATTGCCAGGAAACGAGTCTCCCTCCAAGGAACTGACAACCTACAGTTGTTGACTTGCGATTCAAGCTGCAACCTCCATAATCTGAATCCGTGAAAGCTTCCAATTCTAGATCACCATCCGCGTGATACCAAAGTCCCAGCTTCGGTTTCGACTTGAGGTATATCAGAATCCGCTTCACAGCTTTCATGTGCATCTCTTTTGGATTAGCTTGAAACCTAGCACAAATACACACAGCAAACATTATATCAGGTCTAGAAGCAGTCTAATACATGAGTGACCCGATCATGGCCCGATATAAAGTCGGATCCACATCAGTATCACTTCCTGTACCCGGTCCGAGATTATGATTCACTTGAATCGGCGTGCTAAAGTGAGTAGTCAGCTTGGTTCCCTCCATCTCGAAGCGCTCTAGAATGTCGTAGACATACTTCGTCTGATGGATAAACATACCCTCCTTCCTCTGTTCGACTTGCAAACCCAGAAAGAAGTTCAGCTCTCCCATAGCACTCATCTCAAACTTAGACTTCATCACCTTCTCAAAGTCTTTGCACATCTGCTCGTCTGATGACCCAAAAATGATATCATCGATGTACACTTGTACCAAGATGAAATGTTCACCCTTCCTCTTCACAAATAGTGTACTATCAATTCTCCCTCTTTCAAACCCATTGTCTAAAAGATGAGTTGATAGTGTCTCGTACCACACCCTTGGAGCTTGATGTAGTCCATACAAAGCCTTATCTAAACGATACACTCTGTCTGGATACTTTGGATCTGTAAACCCGGGCGGTTGTTCAACGTACACCAGTTCCTTCACTTTCCCATAGAGAAAATCACTCTAAACATCTAACTGATAGACTTTAAATCCTTTCAAGGAAGCAAAAGCTAGAAACAAACGGATTGCCTCAAGCCTTGCTACTGGCGCAAATACTTCATTGTAATCGATTCCTTCCTCTTGGTTGAAACCCTTTACTACAAGTCTTGCCTTGTTGCGAGTCACTATACCCCGATCATCTCTCTTGCACTTAAAAACCCACTTGGTTCCTATTGCAACTTCTCCTCGAGGTAGCGGAACAAACTCCCACACTTCAAGTTTTCTGAATTATGACAGTTCTTCTTGCATCGCCTCAACCCAAGAGTTGTCTTTCAGTTCCATTTGCACATTCTTCGGCTCTACTTGCGAGATGAAACACGAATACAAGCAAGTGTGAAAAGCCTCGGAGTCATTGATCATCGACAACAACACTGTGTTGTTATTCAAACTACTCCCAGTCATCACACCAGCATTTGGATTTCCTATGATGCTTTCAACTGGATGATCCTTGTTAATCCTCGATGTTTCTATCTCATCGACCCTAAGATTATCTCCTAAGTTTGATCCTATCTCACCTAACAGGGGAACGACTTTAGACTCTACATTTTCTTCCTCATGAACATTGTCCTCGGAGATAGAGTTTGTAGTCTGATTTTCGTTTGTAGGCAACTCAGAATCATTCTCTGCTGGAGAGCTCTCTTCTGACGTTGTAGGCTCAGAAGTTGATGGAAAGCTTGTCCTTGGAAAACTTTGACCGTCATCATTCAAATTCAATGATGATAATTCTTGTTCAATTGTACCTGCATTTCCATCCAAAGGAATGTTAAATGATTCAAACAGTTTGTCATAATCAAAAATCCATTCCGGACCAGTTTGGGGTTCATGTGTATAACTTGTTACATCGATGTTATACACAATTTCTACCGTACCATTTGATTTGTTAAAAACCCTTTTATTTGGTGAGTTCGGTACATAACCTAGGAAATAACATTCGCCAGTCTTTTCACCAAACTTAGGTTGATCTTTTGTTTTCATTAACGTACATGGTACCCCAAATGGTTCGAAGCCAGTTAAATTTGGTGGCCTTTTATTCAAAACTTCATAACAGGTTTTGTTCAGTGATTTGACAGTAAGAACCCGATTTATAATATGGCACGCGGTATTCACTGCCTCCCCCCAAAACATGGTAGGAAGCTTTGAATCCGAAAGCATGGTCCTTGCTGCCTCAATCAAAGTCCTGTTTTTCCGTTCTGCCACCCCATTTTGCTGTGGCTCATAAGGTGCACTAAATTGATGCACTATGCCTTTTGATAGGAAATATACACCAATTACAGTGCATTTGAATTCCGTTCCGTTATCACTCCTGATACGTTTTACCCGCGTCCCATAGGAGTTTTCGACTTGGTCTAAGAACCCGATTAGCTTGCAGCTGTCTCATCCTTCGTACCTAAAAAGAAAACCCATGAAAATCGTGAGTAATCATCAGTGATAACTAAACAATACCAACTACCACCTATACTCCTTTTGTTGATTGGTCCGAACAGGTCCATATGCAACAAATCGAAAGCGGCAGCGATAGAGTTCTGAGTCTTGGACTTGTGTGCCTTCTTGTGTTGTTTTCTTTTCTTGTACGGTACACACTTGTCTTCAAACTGAAAACTCTTCATCGGAACACCTTGCACCAATCCATTCTTAGTGATGTAGTTCATTTTTCTAAGGTGCAAGTGTGCCATGCGTCTGTGCCATAAAACGAATTCGGTTTCTGAAGCTTTTGATAGAAGACATATTGGTCCCATTGAAGATTCCGGTTTGTTCATGTCTAGCATGTACAAGTCATTCTTCCTTGGAGCCCTCATCAGTATCCGCTCTTCAGGTACTTTGAATCCCGGTTTCAGCACTAACGCTTCAGTGTCAGTGAAAATCACTGAACATCTTCTTATCACAGATTTGAGATACACTAATGAGATTATGAACAAGTTTATCAACGTGGTAAACTTGATCAAGTTTGATAGTCCCATTAGTGACCACTCCAGTACCAGTGATATTTCCTCCTTTGTTACCAGCGAATGATACAAATCCCCTGTTCCCTCCCCTGAAGTCTGTGAGAAGACTTCTTTCCCCTGTCATGTGCCTAGAGCAACCACTGTCGACGAACCATTTGTTGTTTAGACCTGTATTTAGCTCCTGCACATGAAAGAAAAGAGATTAGTTATCACGGGGAACCCAAGCCATGACTGACTTGGTAATACCATTCTCATCCACATACGTGAACTCCTTCAAATACCCATCTCTTCTTTTAGGTGACTTGGTGTTTGATTGAGAGCCTGTTGTGGTGCAGAGTGATTTAAGTTCACTCTCGGCCTTTGTGTAGGCAATTGTTGTGGAGCCCTTGAATAATTTCGATTATAAGGCATTTCCGAGTGATATCCTGGGGCTCTACCTGGTGTCTGATGTCTTACGGGGGTGTGTGACCTCACCGGAGTGTAAGCTCTTCTAGGTGTAGTACTCCTGTAATTTTGTTGAGGTCCAGACCTAGATTGATTAGGGACTCTATTTGGTGAATTGGTCCTAATCACTTCGTTTGGTCTATCTGACACAGGTATTTGTTTCACAGCAGTTTTTGGTATGGCTTGCACAATTTTCTCGGTGTTTTGAGAACCACTTGTGCTTGCTACACTTGGAGAAGGTTTATGTTGTTCCGGCTTTCCAGTTTTAGGAGTAGAGTCTACCTTCCTATGTGGACAACTAGAAGCAACATGTCCCTTTTCATGACATCTAAAACAAGAAATTTTGTCAATAGACTTCTTATGCGTGCCCTTTGACTTAGGTGTCTCACTAGTGTCATGTTCTTTTGTCTCAACTACAGTGACTATTTCCTCCTTCTGATTATTAAAGTTAGGTTTGGCTTCTCCTACAAGCTTATCACTAGAAGATGGCACAAATTTGACATTCTTAATCTTCACATTGTTACTAGTCACCCTAGTTTCTTTATCCTTAACAGTTTCAGACACAGGTTCAGATGCGACCTCTGATTCAACTGGTTTATCAATTCTATCCTGAGGCTGAGGCACATAGTTATCATTGAAAGGTGGAGGACTCTCATTATACCCTAAACCTACAGGTTTCTTAGACTGACGTTGTGCATCTAAGATCTTCCCTAGGTTCAGTGAAGAGTTCCTAAACTTTTCCAGTTTACTATTCGCCTCTACAACCTTAACCTTAGCTTCAGCTAGCTCTACCTCTTTAATCTTAAGCTCTTTGGTTAATGCCTCAACATGTTCATAGATTAGTTCTATTCTAACACACTGCTCACTCAGCTTGTCTTTTAGAACTATGACATCTTGTGCATCAGCCTTAAGCTTATTCTTAAGGTCTTCGTTTATATCTAAGAGGCTAGCATTGTCCGATTTTAAAGATTCGATTTAAGCAGTTAGATTACTATGAGTTTCTAGCACTAAATTTAATCTATCATTAGACGTAGCACATAAAGAACATAAATCATGGAATGTAGAAAAGTTCAGAATTACCTTTGAGTTATCTGATTCTACGTTGGCCATCTGTGCGGCAAACTCCAGAATCGTCTGATTATCTGACTGTTCCACTAGCACTGGACTGATATCATTCTGGTCTCTGTCCTTTGCTTCATCCTCTGCTCCAACACTTCCAGTCTCTGTTACTTCAGCCATAAAGGCTCTAGCGTTAGACTCTGGATGTGCACTCCAATCGTATGTTCAATCGAGCTGTCTGTCAGATGTGACATTGGTTAACAGACCATCTATATTTGCCTGATTACTCGAACTACCCGGCTGATATCTCCCTTGAGATTGATTCTGGTACTGGTTCTGGTAGTTCTCGACTTTAGGTCTTTGACATTCTCTAGCGAAATGTCCTAACCCTTGGCAGTTGTAGCACTTAACTTTGGATTTATCAAACCCAATCTTATTGTTGCTGACATTGAGATTTCTGCCCGTCCTCTTGATGAATCTCTTGACTCGCTGAGTCACCATGGCTAGTTGCCATTGCAAATCCATCTCCTCTAAATCATCAGGATCTACCTGATCATAATCCTCATCTTATAGTGCAGGATCATTGATTTTCCCTTGAACGCAATTGCCATATGCGTCCACAAATGAAGCCAAAAGATTTAGATGGTCTTCAGCTGATTTTGCGCTCATCGGCATCCTTGAGATGTAGAAGTAGACTGAGTTGGCTTTTCTTCCAGTCTGGAGTACCCTAAGAAAGCCCGGCTCCCTGAGTCATCTACTTCAACTGGAGTCGTTGTTTCACCCGTATAGAATGTTGTAGCCGTCTTTAATTCACTTGCCGCTGAAGGTTTGGATTTCCCAAAATACATATCCGGATCCTGTACTTGATCATAGTCCCGTTCCTTCTTCAGCAGTTCAAAGTTATAGGCTCTCAGCGTTCCTATGACTTTTTCTACAGTTAGAGTCTCAAACTTCTCTTCATCATGCTTTATCAGCGCCACATACATCTCCCATTTGGCTGGTAAAGCATCTAGAATTTTTCCAATCTTCTCTGACTCACGATACTCGACATCGTGGTTGTCTAACTCAGTCAACAATTGATAGAATCTAGTAATGGTCTCATCCAGCTTTTCGTTTTTCAGAGCTTTGAAAATAGCGAACTACTGCTTGAGCATTTCCATTCTATTTTTCCTAACCCTCGGATTACCTTCACACCTTTTCCCAGTGCATCCCACAACTCTTTTGCTGTTCGTTGATTGCGAAATGTGTGCAGGATTTCCTGAGGTAAAGTCATTCTAATAATTGAGAATGCTCGGTTCTCAGCCTCATATAACTTCTTATCATCATCCTTCATCTTTTGATATGATAAGACTCGTTGACGTCCCTCAACTTGTGTTGTAGGTGGAACGTACCCCTCGTCGATACAAATCCACATTCTCATATCATTGAAACGAGCGAAGTCGGCGAACCTATCCTTTCACCAATAATAATCTTCTAATTTCATCAACTTAGGTGGAGAATTTGCCTTTCCAACCTCATGGTCCATTTCAATAAACCTTTGTAAACTTGTCATTGCTTCGTAAAAGTTAGAATTTAAAACTTAATTAATTTAATTCGAAATTAATTTAAATTAACACTTTCGAACTTGAGGAAGTTCGAATTTAATTAATTTTAAATTTGTTTGGAATTAAATTCGAAATTAAGTTTGAACTTCAACAAATTCGAAATATCTGACAAAGTCGAAGATCTAACTAAATTCGAAGCCTTAAATTCGAATCTAGTGAAATTCGAAAATTGGCAAATTCGAATTAATTAAACTCGAATCAAACCCTAAAATAACTTCGACAAGAGCGTATTTTCTGACAAATTCGAATTTCGAATAAACCCTAATACCCCCTTACTGTTCGAGCGCCGCAAGTTCGAAAAACGGCTAACAATTCGATTTTTCAAAGTTTCAGTTTAAACCAATACTTTTAAGTGTAAATATATTGATTTTGACCAAAAACTTGAACTAATGAAAACTATTCTCCGTTATGTTGCTTGTATAGCTCGAAAATCTATCCAAAAACGTGATTTGACCGCCCAAAAACGTCAAGAAACCACAGATGTTTCTAGTGAACACGAAGAACACCACGAACACCCTAATGGCTCTGATACCACTTGTAAGGTCTGCTCTCTACGGATCTTATCTTGACGTGACACCTTCCAACGAGTGCGGAATCCTCGTTAGTGGCTTGACGAATAGACCACGCACACCGAAACACGTAGACTAGCATGGTGATAGACGAACAACGGATCGTCCCGACACGATGATTCTCTCCCAACGAAACTCTCTGATTGCTAGCAAGTTCGAGATCGCCCTTTTGCTTAAGCACTCTGACATTCTGTAAAAGTCCCATAATTAATCGAATTAACCCTTAATTATACTGACTGGTTCGACTTTGTCTAGGACAAGTTCGAACTTGGCCCAAGGCCTTTTTCGAACTTGTCCTCTTAGAAAATTCGCACCTGCCTTCAAACTTATGTTTGAACTTATCTTTGAACTTATGTTTGAACTCATTGTAACGCAGTACCTAAGTTCAAACATACAAACAATAAATATCAAACACATATAATCAAACATATATTAAACACTTGTTAATATTCAATAGCAAGTAAATTGACTTACACAAAATGCTATCTATACTTAGACTGCTATAATGTATCCTATAAGGCAGATTCGAGATTGTCAAGGGGACAAACTCGAATGGGCCTTGGGCCTGATTCGAGTTTGGCCCATGACAAACTCGAATGAGCCTCTATAATTAGGGATTAACTCGAATCATTAAGGGACTTTTGCAGAATTCGTGTGAGATTAAGCAAAAGGGAGATCTCGAGTTTATCAGTATTGTGAGTGTTATTTCGAAGAGAATCATCTCGTAGGTGCGTTCGTCGTCGTCCGTACAGCGTTGTGATAGTCTCCGTGTTCCGTGTGAGAGTTGTATCCGTCAAGCCGTTAAAGAGGATTCCGCACTCGTGGACGGTGTCGCGTCTAGATAGATCTGTGTAGTGGAAGACCTTACAAGTGGTATCAGAGCCTAAGGGGTGTTCTTCGTGTTCTTCGTGTTCATAAAGATACATCCTAGGTTTCTTGACGCTTTTGGACGGTTAATCTCACAAGTTTTGGATATTTCGAGCTTATCAAATTGGAATCCGGGAAATACTCTGTTGTTTTTCACGTTTTTGATCGAAATCAATATTTTTACTTGTAAAAATATTGATTTAATCTGAAAAACGTTAAAAACTCGAGGTATTAGCCGTTTCTCGAATTTGCAGCGCTCGAATCTGTTAGGAGTAATTAGGGTTTTGCTCATTTTCGAGTTTGACAAAAAATACGCTCCTGTCGAGTTTCCTAAAAAGTAATTTCGAGTTTAGAGGTTTCGAATTTGCTTTAGGCTTCGAGTTTGGACTAAAGTCGAATAGGGTATTCGAGTTTAACTGGGTTTCGATTTTGACTGTCGTTCGAGTTTACTTGGACATTCGAGTTTGGAGACCTTCGAATTTGTCACACATTTCGAATTTAATTGGATTTAAGAACTTAACTCGAATTTAATCCCAAATAGGTTTAAACTTAATTATATTCGAATTTACCTAAATTCGAAAGAATTAATTTAAATTAATTTCGAATTAAATTTATTAAGTTAAAATTCAATTACCTTCGAAACAATGACAAATCTGCAACGGTTTCTAGAAATGGATCACGAGGTCGGAAAAGCTAATACTCCGCCTAAACTGATGAAAAGTGAAGACTATTATTGGTGGAAGGATCGGTTTGCCGACTTTGTGCGATTCAATGACATGCGTATGTGGATCTGTATCGATGAGGGATACATTCCACCGACAGCTGAGATAGAGGGACGACAAAAGGTTGTCACGTATTCTAAAATGAAGGACGATGACAAAAAGCTGTTTGAAGCAGAAAACCGTGCATACGCTATCATAAGAATGACGTTACCTCAAGACATACTGCACACTTTCCGAAATCAAAAGACATCGAAAGAGCTATGGGAGTCGTTGGAGAAGAGGTGTGAGGGTAACCCGAGGGTTCGGAGGAAGCGTATGGAGATGCTTAAGCAACAGTTTGTGATCTTCAAGGCATTGAAGGATGAAAAGCTGGACGACACCATCACGCGTTTCTATCATCTGCTGACTGAGCTAGAAAGTCATGATATTGAGTATAGCGACACTGAAAAGAATAATAAGCTTCTGGATGCTTTACCGGCCAAATGGGCGATGTACGTGGCCATGATTAAGCTTGATGAGGATAAATACTATACTCAATCTCTGGAGGATGTGGTGGGAACGCTGAGGGCGTATCATTTCGAGTTACTGAAGGCAGAAATGGATTATGAACAAGTCCAAAATCCAGCCATGTATTTTGGAAAATCAAAACCTTCAGTGGCAGCCGATATGAAGACAGCTACAGCCTTTTTCACGGGAGAAACGGCGTCACCAGCTGAGCCAGAAGACGCACAAAGTAGAGCTTTCTCAGGGTTTGGTAGACCAGAAGAACAGCAACATCAGGCTACACCGGCATCAACATCTCAGGGCTACTCTAAGATGCCCATGAGCACTAAATCGGCCGAAGAACATTTAAATTTATCGGCTTCATTTGTGGCCGCATATGGAAACTGCGTTCAGGGAAAAATCAACGATCCTGCACTCTGGGATGAAGATTACGATCAGGTAGACCCTGATGACCTTGAGGAGATGGATCTCAAATGGCAACTGGCCATGGTAACTCAACGGGTTAAGCGATTCATCAAACGGACATGAAGAAATCTGAATATGAATAACAAAGGGATTGGCTTTGATAAGTCCAAGGTCAAATGCTAAAACTGTCAAGGCTTAGGACACTTCGCTAGAGAGTGTCAGAGACCGAAGGTAGAAAATTACCAAGGGCAGAATCAGAATCATGGACAGTATCAGAACCAATCACAACAGAGATATCTTCCGAGCACTTCAACCAGTCAAGCAAACATAACTGGTCTGTTATCTAACGTCACATCAGACAGACAGCTGGACGGTACTTACGACTGGAGCACACATCCAGAATCTAACGCTAGAGCTTTTATGGCTGAAGTAACCGAGAGTGGATGTGAAGGAGCAGAGCAGAACACAGGGGACATCAGTCAACAAGAAAGCAGTCCGATGTTGGTGGAGAAGTCGGATGATCAGACGATTTTGGAGTTTGCCGCTTAGATGGCCAACGTAGAATCAGATCATACAAAGGTAAGTCTGAATTTCTCTCTTTTCCATGAATTATGTGTTTTATGTCTACTTCTAACGACAGGTTAAATCTAGTACTAGAATCACATAAAAATATATCTGCTCAAAATGAATCATTAAAATCAGATAATGCTAGCCTGATTGATATTAAGCAAGATCTTAGGGATAAGCTTAAGGCTGATGCACAAGATGTGATAGTTCTAAAGGACAAAATGAGCGAACAGTGTGTTAGGTTAGAACTCATGTATGAACATGTTGAGGCATTAAACAAGGAGCTGAAAACCAGAGACATAGAGCTAGTTGAGTCTAAGGTGAAGGTAGCTGAGGCCAATAGTAAACTTGAAAAGTTTAGGAACTCAAGTCTTAACCTAGGGAAAGTTTTAGATGCACAATGACAAACTAAAAAGCCGGTAGGTCTAGGATTTCATGAGATTCCTCCACCATTTAATGACAACTATGTGCCTCAACCTCAGGAGAAAACTGAGAAATCAGTAGACTTAGAGGAAATACCTGAACCAATGTCTGAACCTGTAAAGGAAATTACACCTAAGGTGACTAATACAAATGTCAAGATTAAGAAAGTCAAATTTGTGTCTTCCTCTAGTGAAACACCTGTAGGAAAACATAAAATTGATTTTAATGATCAGGATGATGAACCAGTCACTATAGATGCACAAAAAGAACCAGACACTAGTGAGACACCTAAGTCAAAGGGCACACACAAGAAGTCGATTGACAAGATGTCTTGCTTTAGATGTCACGAAAGGGGGCATGTTGCTTCTAACTGTCCGCATAGGAAAGTTGACATTACACCTAAGACAGGGAAGCCAGAACAAGCTAAGCCTTCAACAAGTGTGGCGAGCACTAGTAGTTCTCAGAGTACCGAGAAAACTGTGCAGGCTACACCAAAACAGGCTGTGAAACAATTACCGGTGAAAGGTGGACCAAAAGAAGAGATTAGGACTAATTCACCGAAGTCATTAGTCAATCTAGGTCTGGACCTCAACAACAATATAGGAGCACAACACCTAGCAGAGCATACACTCTGGTTAGGTCACACACTCCTGTTAGACATCACACGCTGAGTAGAGCTCAGGGATATCAATCTGAAATGCAATATAATCGTAATTATTCAAGAGCTCCACAACAAATGCCTACTCAAAGGCAAAGAGTGAACTTAACTCACTCGGCACCATAACAAGCTCCAGTTCAACGACCCAAGTCACCTGAAAGGCGAGATGGGTATTTGAAAGAGTTTAAGTATGTGGACGAGAATGGTATAACCAAGTCAGTTATGACTTGGGTTCCCCGTGAGAACTAACCTATTTTCTTTCATGTGCAGGAGATAACCACAGGTCTAAACAACAAATGGTTCGTCGACAGTGGATGCTCCAGGCACATGACAGGGGAAAGAAGTCTACTTCAAGACTTCAAGGGTGGGAATCGGGGATTTGTATCATTCGCGGGAAATAAAGGAGGAAACATCACGGGTACTGGAGTGGTCACTAATGGGATGATCAAGTTGGATCAAGTTTATCACATTGATAAACTGGTTCACAATCTCATTAGTGTATCTCAAATCTGTGATAAAAAGAATTCAGTGCTGTTCACTGATACTGAAGTGTTGGTGCTAAATCTGGGGTTCAAGATTCCTGAAGAGTGGATATTGATGCGGGCACCAAGGAAGAATGACTTGTACATGCTCGATATGAACAAGCCGGAAACTTCGATGGGTCCAATCTGTCTGTTATCTAAAGCTTCGGAGACTGAATCGGTTTTGTGGCACAGACGCATGGCATACTTGCACGTGAGAAAGATGAATTATATTACAAAACATGGGTTAGTGCATGGTGTGCCTATGAAAAGTTTTCAGTTCGAGGATAAGTGTCTACCATGCAAGAAGGGCAAACAACATAAGAAGGCACACAAGTCCAAGACTCAAAACTCCATCACTACCACATTCGATTTGCTGCATATGGACCTCTTCGGACCAATCAACAAAAGGAGTATAGGTGGTAGTTGGTATTGTTTAGTTATCACTGACGATTACTCACGATTTTCTTGGGTTTTATTTCTAGGTACAAAGGACGAGACGACATCCAAGCTCATCGGGTTCTTAGACCAAGTGGAGAATTCCTATGGAACAAGGGTTAAAAGGCTTCGTAGTGATAATGGAACAAGGTTGTAATTTTAAATAATAATGTAGTTTAGTCTAAGTTTAATTTTTGTTCAAAATTTTAACTTTAATTTATATATATTTAATTTTAATTTATTTTAATTTTATTTTTATTTTTAGTTTATTTTATTTTATTTTTACTTAGGAAAAAGGTCAAAATTACTGAGGATGCATACCTAGTTGAATAAAATAAACATTGCGTGAAAATCTTGTGCTTAGGGTAAAAGATTTGGCATAGTTTATTCCGTTACTCGAAAAGGTTGAAAAGGTTGAAAAAGTTGAATTTATTTCAAATATTTTCGAAATTTTCAAAAGTTTCAGATTGAATTCGAGTCTAAGCCAAACTCGAATATGGCAGGGCCTCGAGTCTGTCAGTAAATTCGAGAATGGCAACAAACTCGAATATTGTTGGTATAAATAGGTCAACAGTAATGGTCATTATTACCTACATTCGATATTGAGTCTTCGAGTTTATCAAACTGCGATCTCGAATCTATTCCTTGAGTTTACCGTTTTCGAGAGTCTTACTATTTGTCAAGTTTCTGTTCGTTTGGGTTCGATTCTACTAGTAGATCTAGGTATAACCAAGTGTATTATACAAGATTTAGGTAGTTTTATACTCCATTTAGGCCAAAATTATTGGATTTTGAAGTTTTATTGGTAGAAAGTTTGTTTTTCAAAATTACAAACTTTGAACCGGTGAAAAGTCAAATTGACTACAAATATCATTGATTAGAACCTAGTAGGACTAATAGATGTGATTTTCTAAGTCTAACATGGTTCAAATCTTGGATTTTTGTGATGATAGTGGCCGACTCCTTCGAGTTTGTTCTTGGCCAGTTTCGAGTTTGTCACTAAACTCGAAAAGGTCACTAAACTCGAATGAGGGTTCTTTCGAATCTGTTGTTCGAATTTGACATTATATTTGAATTATTTAATTATAAATTTAATTAAACTTGTAGAAATTCATAAGTGTTGGATTTTGTCCTTATACAAGTTCAAAATAAAACAAATTTGAATTTACACAAGTTTATTGCTTTTTAATAATTATAATATTTTATTTGCTATTTTGTGCAGACATGGCTGACAGAATCTTTGTTCCAAAGCATAACATGGTCATTTCTCCTGACCATGCTATTCCAGAGGCGCAAGCCTTCCGCCAGATGGTGGATTTTTTGGTGGGATCCAGGATTTCGTACGCGCTATCTCACAATATTCAAATTGTTATCCCGTACGTGCGTCAATTTTATGATCATCTGCAAGTGGATTGTACTGTTACCCCAACAGTTTTGAGGACAAGGATTGCTGGAAATCCTTTGGGATTTTCAGCTGACATGCTACGCCAAGTGCTACAGCTAGGCACTCAAGAGCAGGAGAACGGGCCGATAGACTTCCCATTAGCCATTAGGCAATCAGCTTTTGTGAGAATGGGATATAGTCTGGATGTCACGAAGTCGTTGTATATAAAAAGTGGGCTTATTGGTCAATGGAGATATCTAGCTCATGTCTTCATGGTGTGTTTTGCGGCAAAGAAGGCCGGTTTTGACTATATTGTATCAAAGATCCAGTCGGGGATGATTGCGTTAGTCTACAATCAAAAGTTCAGCTTTTCGGAAATGTTCTTTTCTGAGTTTGTTCATCAAATAACAGCTCCAGAATGAGAAAGATTTTTGTTATATCCACGCTTCGTGATGATGCTAATCAGGCACTTCTTGCCAAATATACCACAACTTAATGATATTCAGAGTGTTGCGGTCATCGACAAAAGAATATTTGCTGATTGTTCCTCTCATCGAGGAAGATTAGCTATCCCAGTGGAGGGACCATTGTTTGGTGCTGTAATCGATCCTAATTTTGTAGTCCCTGAAGATGCCAACTGGGCAGGGGAGGTGCAAGTTCAACAGCAACAACAACCACAGCAACAACGACAGCAACAACCAAGGCCTCAACAACAGAGGAGAAGACAAAGGCCATCCGCGAGACAAATTCAGGCAGATAGGCCTTCTACAAGCCCAGCTCAAGAGCCGGAAGAGGCTGGCCCTTCAAGTGCACCATCTGTATCTGATCCGACATTTCAAACGTTGGAAGAGATCTGGGTAGCAGGTCCGAATGCTGATGAGGAAATCACGGCTGAACTAGTTGGAGATATATTGGAGCCTCCAGAAGGAGAAGGTGATGTGTTCAAACAAATAGATGACTATCAACCTGAGCCAGAAGGCGAAGCCGTTACCACTTCTGATTCTGAAGAAACTGAAGAGATTGAGGTTGAGGCTCCAGATACTGTAACTGCAGATCCGTCCATCCAAATAGGGACATATGGATCACTTTTAGTTGTGACTGAGGAAGAGGTTAGAAGGAAAAGAGCTTCAGAGGAGTAAGATGACTCAGATTATGAAGAAGAGGAGGTACAACCTTTGGTACATCGACAAAGAGCCAAACGGCATAGGTTCATGCAGGGAGCTTCCTCGGCCTCTGCTTCTGCGCCATAAATTCCTCAACCTCCACCCGTTCAAACAACCATTCCACCACCACCACCTGTTGAACCATACATTCCCTCGCCAATCATTCCAACTCCCATACAATCCGTACCATCCACATCATCCACCTTCACAGACAATCAAAGGTTTTCTGAGCTAAAGAGCAAGGTCGACTTCCAACAAGTCCAAATCTTTGGTCTACCTAAAGCTCTCGGTGAAATTCAAGCTCATAATGCAAAAATAGACAACGAGAATGCTGAATTGAAGAAAGTTGTGGGCAAGATCGAGGATAAAAATTTAGAGCTCAAAACCTTTGTTTCCAATCAGGCGGCCGAGATTCGATCAATGTGATCCCTTATTGAGCAATTATTGAAAAACCTAAAGGCTCAGGGGGAGACAAGTTGTCGGGATCAGGAAGAGCTGCCAAGGGATGGAGATGATGACGGCAATGATCCCAGTGCACAAAGAGATAATGAGCCAGTAGATTTTTCTGCTGCTCAGCATGCTGAGGCTCAGGGGGAGCCAAGTCAGTCGGGAGCTGCAGGAGGTGAGGCTAGTTCCTCAAAAGTCACAGAGTCTGAGATACATGAAATGATTGAAGCATTAATGGATATCGATGAAGACCCTCTAGACTTTGGTTTTGATTTCGAGGACGAAATGGAAGATTTAGATGAAGGTGAGTTTATGCCCGAGGATATTGTTGATTGGTAATCTGACGACGAAGTGATAGAAGACGAGGACGATAATGTCAACGAGGTGATCATAAATTCACAACCTATCACGGAGTTGTATGTGCGCAATAATCACAATGTGATTGATATAGACGAAATCAAGATAGCCTCGGTTGAAGATTCTGAATTTGAAAGAGTAGAAAAGGAGCCTTCCAGGGCCGACTTACTGAATCTATGGTTCAAGAAGGAACAAAAAAAGGAAGAGCCGAAAATGAAGAAGAAGATGAGGATTCCCAGTGCAGAAAATCTCTCTGGAGGCATTATAAGCTGGTTCTTTGACCGAGAACTGCAGCTGTTCATATTAAAAAGGAGAGATGGTCTACAATACCTAAGGCGAACGCTTAAAGTTTTCAATACTTTGCCGAAGGTTGAAGTGAAAGAATTGGCTTGGAAAGAGCTGATAAATATTGGTGACGACCCTTATGCTGAAGTAATTGCGAGAATTATTAGGAAAGAGGGTCGGTCAGGAAAATTTGAAAGGCTCAAGCCGAGAACTGTGAAGAGAGTAGAGGACGCATCAAGAATAGATCCTCATACAGGTAGACCATGGGCTAGAATGGTATACAAGCCTGTAAGATGTTTGAAGAGAGTGCCAATGAAGACGATGCCACAGGATGTTTTGAGCAACATGAAGTGGTGGTACGTTGATAATGAAACTGCTGAAGCAATCATGGAGGATCAAGACGAGAAAGTCATTTTGAAGGTATATGATCCACTGCATTTGATAAATCTATCGAAGGACGACCTACAGAAGCTGAATGATCAGCCTATCTTCTTCCATGAAGGTTGGAGATCTGATGCTAGGAAGTACCAGAAGGTAGTGAAAGTTTGTATAGATGCAGGGTTATATGCAGGAAGTAGTATATATAGTTCTAGTACTTAATCAAAATATAAATAGTTAGTTAGAAGCTATCGTCAAGGGGGAGTCTGTTGGTACACCCTGTGTGACGATAGCAGTCTAAGTGTACTAGCATTTTGGTTCAAGTAATATTACAAAGTATTGAGTATTAACGAGTGTTTGATATATGTGTTTATATATGTTTGATAGTTATTGATTGTATGTTTGAACTTGATGTCATGTATTACAAGAAGTTCAAACATAAAGTTCAAACATAAAGTTCAAACATAAGTTCAAATATAAGTTTCATATGTGAAATTCGAATTTAGAATAAATTCGAATTTGTCATTTGATGAATTTCGAATTTGTAGTAAATTCGAATGTATCCTATAAGGCAGATTCGAGATTGTCAAGGGGACAAACTCGAATGGGCCTTGGGCCTGATTCGAGTTTGGCCCATGACAAACTCGAATGAGCCTCTATAATTAGGATTAACTCGAATCATTAAGGGACTTTTGCAGAATTCGTGTGAGATTAAGCAAAAGGGCGATCTCGAGTTTATCAGTATTGTGAGTGTTATTTCGGAGAGAATCATCTCGTAGGTGCGTTCGTCGTCGTCCGTACAGCGTTGTGATAGTCTCCGTGTTCCGTGTGAGAGTTGTATCCGTCAAGCCGTTAACGAGGATTCCGCACTCGTTGACGGTGTCGCGTCTAGATAGATCTGTGTAGTGGAAGACCTTGCAGGTTTGAATTTGTTAAGAGGACAAGTTCGAAAAAGGCCTTGGGCCTAGTTCGAACTTGTCCTAGACAAAGTCGAACTAGTCAGTATAATTAAGGATTAATTCGATTAATTATGTGACTTTTGCAGAATTTCAGAGTGTTTAAGCAAAAGGGCGATCTCGAACTTGCTAGCAATCAGAGAGTTTCGTTGGGAGAGAATCATCGTGTCGGGACGATCCGTTGTTCGTCTATCACCGTGCTAGTCTCCGTGTTCCGGTGTGCGTGGTCTATCCGTCAAGCCACTAACGAGGATTCCGCACTCGTTGGAAGGTGTCACATCAAGATAAGATCCGTAGAGAGCAGACCTTACATCGTATCCAACCCTCCTGTCCAAAAACAAATTTAAATGTTTTCCCCTTATTTCCCTTTTCCACCTTCACATGCTGCTCTCTTCGGTATATTTTCTAATTTTTTTGACTAAATTCTAGATTTCTAAGGCTTTAAATCTTTAAATTGTTTGAGTGCTAGATTTTAGGATATAGGTGATGACAAATATATGATCGAGTGATTAAAGAGACTATTATTCAAGCAAAAGAAGTATACAATACAACAGAATGAATAGAAATACATGAGCAACTCTATATATAGAGCACACAACCCTAAAATGCTAAACCCTGAAAGCCCAATTACATAAAGGGCCCAATATTACACTAATATCCCCCTCAAGCTCACAACGCCATTGCAATGAACATTGAGAGTTTGTCAGACAAAAAATAAAATAGAGAAGCAGAGTGCGCTTTAGTAAAGATGTCACCAACTTGTAGAGCGGAGGGAACAAACGGTAAGGAAATAGTTCCTATATGAAGATGATTACGAGTAAAGTGACAATCAATTTCAATGTGCTTCGTCCGTTCATGAAAAGCAGAATTACGAGCAATATGTATAACACTCTTATTGTCATAGTGTATCGGGGTAGGCTGAAATTATCGAACACTCATATCAGCAAGTAACCAGCGTAGCCAAACAACCTCGCTAGTAGTGGCAACAATAGCCCGATACTCGACTTTAGTAGAAGAACGAGAAACAACATCCTACTTCTTACTCTTCCATGAAACAAGGGAATCTCCAAGAAATACGCAAAAACCAGTAGCAGACTTACGATCGGTTGGATCCCCAGCCTAATCAGCATCACTATAAGCACATAGCTCAAAAGAAGATGAGGAAGGAAACACAAGCGTTTAGAATTGAGTGCCACTTAGATATCTCAGAATGCGAAGGACTGCATCCTAATGTGCAGTCGTGGGAGTAGTTACAAATTGACTAACTATATGAACAACATGAGCAATATCAGGTCTAGTGAGCGTGATATAGACCAAACTACCTACAATAGTACGATACAAAGTCGGATCATCTAGAGAAACACCATCAGTAGGAGAATAACGAGCATTAGTTTTTAGAGGAGTATCCACAGTCTTGTTGTCAGATAGACGTGCGTTTGAACAAATCTGAAATATACTTGGATTGAGACAAAAGATATCCCCAGAGTGAGCAACCTCTATTCCCAAAACATAACGAAGCAACCCCAAGTCCTTCATAGCAAAACGATGAGCTAAATCACGCTTCAAGGACTCAATACCAGCATAATCATCACCAATAATAATCATATCATCAACTTACAAAGACAAGAGTATCTGTCCTGCACTCATACATTTAACAAACAAAGCAGAGTCTTTATTACTAGAACAAAAACGAAGAGACGTGATGATTGTGGAAATCTTCTCAAATCAATAACGAGGAGCTTGTTTGAGACCATATAAAGCTTTGCGCAACTGACATATTTCTCCTGGCTTGTGAGCAATGCTAAGAGGAGGAGTCATATAAACCTCCCCATGCAAATCACCATTCAAGAAAGCATTATTGACATCCATCTGAGAAATCTTCCATTTGCAAAAAGAGGCTACTGCAATCAACGTACGAACAATAGTCATTTTGGCTACAGGGTCAAGTCTCCCCGTAATCCTTACCATATTCTTGCGAATACCCCTTAGCAACAAGACGGGTTTTATACCATTCAACAGACCCATCAGACTTAGTCTTGATGTTGTAAACCCAATGACAACCAATAGTTTTCTTTCCAGATGGCAACATAACCAAATCCCACGTATGAGTCTGATGAAGAGCTGTCAATTCCTCAGCCATAGCATCCTGCCAAAGGGGATCATAAACAGCCTCTCTAAAGGAGTTGGGTTCAGACAAACGATGTATATTGGCAATGAATGAAGCAAAAGAGGCAGAACAAGACGAGTAAGCAAAATCTGGATGTTTAGTCGACATACGAAGACAACTAGACCCGCCTGTAGTACGAACATTCGTATTCTCAACCGGTGATGGAACGGACATAGGCATACGAGGAGCTACATGTGTTTCTGTAACAGAGTCATCCAATGTTGTAGGCGTCTCAATTGACGGTATATTAGATGTGTTGATTTGGACATCAGAAGTGGTATTATTAGTGTCATCATTAAAAGGATCAATAGAAAGGATATTAGATCGTGTCATGCCATGAGACTGGCCGGGAATCGAATAGAAAGGAATATGTTCCAAGAAGGTGACATGACGCGAAACGTAGCACTTTTGACTCACTGGATCAAAACAACGATAACCATTTTGAGTATTTCCATATCCCAAATATACACACAAAGCAGATCAAGCTGACAATTTATTGCGTTTCACATGAGGACGAAGAATAAAACTGGCACAACCGAAAATAGGTTAGGAAGTATAATCAGGTCTATGACCATAGAGCTTTTCAAAAGGAGAGTGACCAGAATTCTCAGCAATAGGAATTCTATTGATGACATAGACGGCAGTGTGAATTGCTTCACCCCAAAACATACTAGGTACCTTAGAAGACAATAACAAGGAACGATCAGTCTCAACAAGATGACGATGTTTCCTTTCGGCAATGCCATTTTGTTTAGGAGTGTCAGTACACGAAGTTGGGTACAATGTTCCATTAGATGCAAGTAACTGTGTGAAGTCATTAGATGTATATTCTCCCCCTAAATCACATCTAAAACATTAGATGATAGTAGAGTGTTAGGTTTTAACACGAGATCGAAACTCACTATAAATAAAAATGAAATCGGATCTGTGATTCATTAGATAATCCCAAGTATATCAAGTATAGTCATCAATGAACGAAACATAATATTTGGATCCTCCCTTAGAAGAAACAGGAGAGGGTCCCCATACATCAGAGTGAATAAGATCAAAAGATGCCAAAGAACAAGAAATGTTTTTATTAAAAGGTAACACAGAAAATTTTGCTAGTTTACAACCACTACAGTCTGATATGTCAGATTTATACAATGAAACTAAAGCACCTGTAGAAGCTAAGAACTGTAAATGAGACGTAAACACATGACCTAGACGAGAATGCCACAAGTAAAAATCAGATGACAATTTACTCAAATGAAAAGAAGACAAATCAACAGCTGAAGTTGCAACATCAGACACCCTGAGATTATCCACAATATATATAGAGCTTTCCTAGTCTACGGCCAGTCCCAATTACTGTCTGAGAACGTGGGTCTTGTACACATAAAACATTATCAGAAAAGAAGACCCAATAACTAGATTTATAGAATTGACTAACCGATGCAAGGTTCAAGGCAAGTTTCGAAACATAATACATATCAGGTATTGATACATGAGGTGTGACAACAGAACCAACACCTTCCAATGGCATAGGTGTTCCACTAGCTGACATAATAGACATAGGCAAACCAAGAGATAAGGAAACAAATGAAGACAAATGAGGAGACATATTATGAGATGCACCAGAATCCAAGATCCATAAAGACAAAGAAATACCTGAATTATTAGACGAAGACAAACCTAATGGAGAGGCTGACATGGGCATGGATGACGAGCCAATAACAAAATGATCAAATGCAATCATTGTGACTCCAATAAATCACAATTGATGACGAAAAATTCTGAAAGAAGTATGATGATCAAGAACCAAAAGCCCAAACTATAGCCAATACTACAATCTAATAACCTTAACCCAATTAACAAACAATTAGTTAAGGACGGCAATTAAAAACCCTTAGCCGTAATCAACGAATCAACGAATACAATAAACCCAACGAAGATGGCCGAAAATACTCACAAACCAATCCTCGATAGCGACGATAACCCAAACAAATTCAAAACTTCGATGAAAAAAATATGAAACTCAAAAACTAGCAAATCATGAATCAGCAACCAATTTTGAATATAAATAAATCCCAACAAAAAACTCTAACCGATAATCCAAATGGTCAGATTAAAGTTACTTGTGTTTTGAATCTTCACTACAAAAATCACAACAATCTAACGGTGGAAGAACTCATACCTTCATTTTTACTACCAGTGTAAAAAAATCCATGATATCAATCTGCAGCCACATTCGACGAAATAACTCAAAGGGATAATGTTCAATCGATAATCCCAACGGTGAGATTGAAGATATAAGTGTTTAGAATCTACAGTACAAAAATCGTGGCGAACCAACGATTAATAAAGTCAGAAAAGCGTTTTCCCCACAACTACACAAATCTGGCCGAAAATCTCGAAACAGAACAGTACGTTCGATGGTAAATATCTCTATATAAAAGCACGAATCAACAATCCCAATGGTTAAAGTGAAGATACATATGTTGCGAACACCAAAAATCACGACGATCCAACGGTGAACAAATCCAGAATGTTGACTTTTTTCACGGCTGTGCAGACCTGGCCGAAAATTACGAGACAAAATGACGAACCTAATGGTGAATGAGTGCGACAAACTAAGAACTCAACAAATCAACAACCTTAGCTTTGATACAATGATGAAAAATATATGACCGAATGATTAAAGAGTTTATTATTCAAGCAAAAGAAGAATACAATACAACAGAATGAATAGAAAATACATGAACAACTATATATATAGAGGACACAATCCTAAAAAGCTAAAACCTAAAAACTCAATTACATAAACGGCCCAATATTACATTAATAATAGGGTTATAAATTGCTCTAATATTTATTTGACATTTGTATATCTCTATTGCATATTATTGGTCTGACCCAACCAATTTAATTAATTAAATTATCGAACCGATAGGATGAAGTATGTTATCATAGATTGTACGACTGACGACTTTGGATCCTAGGTCCGCTAGTGATACTACCCTTACATTACATCACCAACTTTTTTTCCTCATCGATCATTTAACTAATTAACTCTGTAAATATAGTTTACTCTATGCAAGCAACTGCGCACACCTGAACATGATGCTAAGACAGTGTGATGTAGGGATTACAATTGAAAATATGTTTGATTTACTTTAGCAGGGGGAGAATGGGGGATACTTGTTCTTGTAAACATAGATATACTTTTCAATCATTTATATAATTTTATATAAATGAATATATAGAATTTAAAAAACTCCATAGCTTGTAGAATAGCTGAGGCTGAAATGACACAAAATACTTTTTAAATAAAAATATACTGTTTAAAAACATACTCAAACTATATACTGAAATATGTTCTAATCCAAGACTTTTAGATTAACCAAACTAATGTATATTTGTGAATTCTTATCTTAAGTATCGTTGATAGCTTTGATCCAATGTATTATACTCTATTCGCATCTTCAGTTAACAAACATGGATGGTATTAACATTCTCTAGTTCGACACAAATCATATCGGACGATATTACCATTTGCGCGTTGGAAAAAAGTGTAAATTTTTCAAATGAAAAAGTGTATTTTCCATTTTTTAGACCAAATATAAATATATATAATTGTGAGATATATAATTAATATTTTGTGGGTATGTAATCTCCTTGAAGAGAGGATTACAACGATATAAAGAACGTCCAAAATGGAGCTAAGATGAATGAGATATTGAGGCTCAAAGATTGGTGTTTGATGTGGGAAAATGCAAGTTAAAAGTGTGAAAACTTGTGCCACATAGGAAGACGGACCAAATCATTAGTGGTTTATAAGGAGGAGCCTTGACAAGCATGACAAGTTACTCCAAGACAAATCTTGGGTCCAAACAGTAGCAAATCATTAAACTTGTGTGCACTCCCATTTGTCTCGTATTTTGTATAAGGTACTTTTTTTAGTGAGCCGCGTTCGTGTCTTGGACGAATCTAGACAATTCTAGAGACGTTACAGAAATGGTTTAATGATAGAATTATTATATTTAATTATTAGTAAAAAAATATTTTTTATTACAATTAAATATAATTAATTTGTTGTTACAACTCATGGTTTAATAATACAATTATTATATTTAATTATTAATAAAAATTGGGTTTTTATTGTTATTACAATTAAATACAATTGATTTGTTGTTACAACTCATCTCCTATAAAAAGGATGGAGATGCAAACACCAAAATACACTTGATACACTTGAAAATATACTTGAATATTTTGAAACACTTTGCACTTTAAACGGCGAGACGTTGCTGCTTCCAAGAACGAAGATCACTTAGAATTCACGTGATTTTTCAGGCAAGTTGGTTACCTCCGGCAGTACACACTGTTTTGGCTGTTGTACCCTGGGAAATAGACTTCGAATCTGTTTTAAGGGAATCGTGTCAAACACGAGACTCGACCTTTATATTTCCATATTGTAATTTACTTTTCCGTATTATTATTTCGTTTACTTGTAATTTTAATTTCTGTATTCTGATTATTTCCGTGTATTGTAATTTCATTTCTGAATTGTAATTCGTAATACATTTCTTATATTTTATAATTGGTATCGGGCACACTATTCCTACAATCTTAAAACAGATTTTACAACCACGATACCGGTTATAAAATTTGGAATTTTAGAGAAATTGTTTCTTTGATTCAAACAAGTTTTGTCTCGAAGTAAAATTTCTATTACATTATTGTTTCGATTCAAACGAGTTTTGTCTTGAAGCAATTGTGTTTCCATTTCATTTAATTATTTCTGTTTCGTTACAAACAAGTTTTGGTTTCGAGTCGGATTTAATTTTTGCAACAGTCTTGATTAAGTATTTAATTTGAACGGAAGTTCGATTATTCACTTTTGGTTTCTTAAGTATTGAACGGATGATTCAATTTTAACTTTTAATATAAAATTTGTTATTATTCTCGTCCGGGTTATAAATGTTTGAATTTCGGTTGATTCATTCTTCACTTTGGTGTTAAATTGAACGGCAGATTCAATTTTCAATTTTAGTGATAAAATTGGTTATTAGAAAAAATTTAATTTTGTTATAAATTGATTAAATTGAACGGTTGATTCATTTATCACTTTGATGTTATCACTTTGGTGTTAAATTGAACGGCAGATTCAATTTTCAATTTTAGTGATAAAGTTGGTTATAATAAAAGATTTATTTTTGTTATAAAGTGATTAAATTGAACGGTTGATTCAAGTTTTGTCAATTGAAGTATTTGACATTGTTTATAATAAAAGTGTAATTTTATTATAAAGTGGAAAATTTTCTTTATTTAAAATGATAAAGAATTTATTTTCTTTAGACGTTAAAGAAAAATGGAAATGTTAGATGGAATTGTGTCACGTTCGATGACTTCATTAAGAAGATGGTTAATTTGATTGGAGTTCAAAATGAGAATAATTTTGCCAATCATATTGAGAAATCAGAATTGCTTTCTGATTTAGATCTTGAACCATGCGTGGTTCTTGAAGGCAACGGTGAAGTTGCAAGTGTGATGAATGTGAATATCACCGCAATGGTTTCTGATGTAGAATTTGTATAATCTAAATCGAATGAATGGTGGATTGACACTGGTTCCACCCGACATGTGTGTTCGGAGAAAAGTTTGTTTACTACTTTGAAAGTAGTTAATGGAAAATGATATTCATGGGAAAATTTGATACGGTTGATGTCAAAGGTGAAGGCGATGTGATCTTGAATATGACATCCGGGAAAGATCTTAAGTTGACAAATGTTTATATGTACCGGAAATTCGAAAGAATGTGGTTTCTGGATGGCTGTTAAACAAGTTTGGATTTAAAATGGTTTTTGAATCTAATAAATTTGTTTTGACCAAGAATGATCATTTTGTTGGATAAGGTTTTGCTTTGAATGGAATGTTCAAAATAAATTTGATGATTTTGAAAAGAAATTTTAATAAAACGACTACAAATTCGGTTTATTTGACAGAGTCTTCTAACGTATGACATGGTCGTCTTGGACATGTCAATTTTAATTCTTTACGTCGTTTAATTAAGTTAAATTGCATTCCTCTTTTCATATTGATTCAAAACTCTTTTCATATTGATTCAAATTATAAATGTCAAACTTGTGTTGAAGCCAAACTTACTAGATCGTCTTTCCAATCGGTTGAAAGAATAACCGAACCACTTGATATGATTCACACTGATGTGTGTGATTTAAAATCCATTCCTACGAGAGGTGGTAATAAGTACTTCATCACGTTTATTGATGATTGTACTAGATATTGCTATGTTCACTTGATGAAAAGTAAAGATGAAGCAGTCGATAAGTTTGTTTTATACAAACAAGAGGTTGAGAACCAACTCAATAAAAAGATTAAGGTTGTAAGAAGTGATCGAGGTGGTAGTATGTGTCACCGTTTGCGGATTTATGTGCTCAACATGGAATCCGACACGAATTCACCCCTCCGTACTCACCTCAACAAAATGGAATTGCGGAAAGAAAGAACCAAACTTTGAAAAAAATGGTGAATGCCATGTTAATTAGTTCGAGAATGAGCGAAGAAATGTGGGGGGAAGCTATCCTCTCGGCTACTTATCTTTTGAATAAGATACCCCGCAAGAAAATGGACAAAACACCGTATGAACTTTGGATGGGAAGAGAGCCATCCTATAAGTACTTACGAGTGTGGGGGTGCCTAGCAAAGGTTGTTGTACAAGCACCTAAGTCTCAAAAGATAGGACCTAAAACGGTTGATTGCATATTTATTGGTTATGCACATCATAGTAGTGCCTATCAGTTTCTTGTGTATGAGTCTAAAAATCCAGAAATTCACAAGAATACCATCATGGAATCAAGGAATGCATCCTTCTTTGAGAATATATTTCCTTGTTTACAAAAGGATCGTGCTAGTTCGTCTAAATCAATTGACGAAAATGTCCAAGATGAGACATTAGGATAACGTAAAAGAGAAGAGGTTGAGCCTAGAAGAAGTAAAAGGAAAAGGGTTGAAAAATCATATGGAGATGATTTTGTCACTTACATGGTTGAAAGTGAACCCAAAACTTACCGAGAGGCGGTAACTTCTTCTGAAGGACCTCAATGGAAAGAAGCCATCAAGAGTGAAATTGAGTCAATTTTACAAAATCATACTTGGGAACTAGTGGACCTTCCTGAAGGTTGTAAACCACTAGGTTACCGATGGCTTTTTAAGAAGAAAATGAAACCTGATGGTTCCATTGATAAATATAATGAACGTTTGGTAATCAAAGGTTACAAACAAAAGGAGGGTGTTGATTACTTTGATACATATTCGCCGGTTACGCGAATAACATCCATTAGATTGGTGCTTGCTATTGCCGCAATAATAAATCTAGAAGTGCATCAAATGGATGTGAAGACGGCTTTTCTAAACGGTGATTTAGAATAGGAGATCTACATGGAGCAACCCGAGGGTTTTAGTGCTCCCGGATGTGGAAAGAAAGTTTGTAGGCTTGTTAAGTCATTATATGGCTTGAAGCAAGCTCCCAAAGAATGGCATCAAAAGTTTGACCACGTCATGCTAGAATGTGGATTCAAACTTAATGAGTGCGACAAGTGTGTGTACATGAAAGATACAAAACATGGATATGTCATTCTTTGTTTATACGTAGACGATATACTTATCTTTGGTAGTAACGAAAGAATGATTAATTCAACGAAAGAGATGTTGAAATCCAAATTTGACATGAAAAACAGGGGTTTAGCGGAAGTGATTCTTGGTATTAAAATCACACGAACCCAAGATAGTCTTGTGTTAAGTCAAACTCATTATATGGATAAAATTCTTGAGAAATTTAGTAATGGTGATTCTAGTATAGCTAGAACTCCAATTGACACTAGTCAACATCTATCGAAAAATAGAGGTGAAAGTGTTAATCAACTAGAATACTCAAGAATTATAGGCAGTCTAATGTATCTAATGTCTTGTACCAGACCGGACATAGCATATGCTGTAAGCAGGCTAAGTAGGTACACGAGTAATCCAAGTCGGATTCATTGGAAAAGTGTGATACAAGTACTTCGGTATTTGAGATATACTCGAGAGT
Organism: Centrapalus pauciflorus; assembly: GCA_020465985.1. Taxonomy (NCBI): domain Eukaryota; kingdom Viridiplantae; phylum Streptophyta; class Magnoliopsida; order Asterales; family Asteraceae; genus Centrapalus; species Centrapalus pauciflorus. The sequence continues at coordinate 186,826 of JAANYP010000596.1, read as the reverse complement.
ACGGGCTGCGTTATGAGAGATATCCAGCTTTGATAGAAGGATACAGTTATGCGAATTGGATATCTGATATAAAAGATTCTAGATCTACAAGTGGATATGTATTTGCACTTGGTGGGGCTACTATTTCTTGGAAGTCTTCCAAGCAAACAGTGATAGCTATATCTATGATGGAATCTGAATTCATCGCATTAGATAAATGTGGTGAAGAAGCCGAATGGTTACGTCAATTTATTGAAGACATACCAAAGTGGCCGAAACCCGTTTCAGCGTCACTATACATTGTGATAGCCAATCTGCGATTGGTAGAGCGCATAGTATAATGTATAACGGTAAGTCAAGGCATATTAGACGTCGGCATAATTCGATACCACAACTACTCTCAACAGGTGTTATTACTATTGACTATGTGAAGTCAAAGGATAACATTGCGGATCTGCTTACAAAAGGCTTAAACAGAGAGTTAGTTTTGAAGTCGTCAAAAGGAATGGGACTAAAGCCCATGAATGAACAAATTCATACGAAGGAAAACCTTACCTTGTTGACTGGAGATCCCAAGATCTTGGTTCAAAAGGACAACCTATTTGTATGAATAAACTGTGGTCACTGTGGGGGGTTGTAAAAAACTCCTAGTCCATTCCTATATGATTTCTAGAAGAAAATTATTTTAGTGACAATGAGGTTAAACATTTTATAATGATTCGGTCGAAATCATTTATGCTTTTAATGATTCGGGAGAAATCACCTATGTGAGAGAGAAGTGGGGTCGCTTCGAGTGGAATTGTAGGGGTACAATTCTTAGTAGCTCTCGCAGAACCAGGCTAGTGTTCCATGACCATACGGACACGACTATCAGGAGTTAACCTTGTTAGGGAGATTATTGTGTGAAGTGTATTGTCGTCTTCACAAATGGCAGCTCAGTTCAAAGACATCGAGTTCTACTGACGGCTAGAAGGCTAAGTACATTTCATAAGGGAATGTTCAAATGTTTACACCTACCTATCCTCTGCAAGATTTCAACCACTGAAAATTTTCGATCAATCTCATACATGTGGGGGATGATTGGAATGTGTTTTCGATCGATCTCTCATTCATGTGGGGGATTGTTGGAAAAAAGTGTAATTTTTCAAAGGAAAAAGTGTATTTTCCATGTTTTTGGACCAAATATAAATATATATAATTGTGAGATATATAATTAATATTTTGTGGGTATGTAATTTCCTTGAAGAGAGGATTACAACGATATAAAGAACGTCCAAAACGGAGCTAACATGAATAAGATATCGATGCTCAAAGATTGGTGTTTGATGTGGGAAAATGCAAGTTAAAAGTGTGAAAACTTGTCCCACATAGGAAGATGGACCAAACCATGAGTGGTTTATAAGGAGGAGCCTTGACAAGCATGACAAGTTACTCCAAGACAAATCTTGGGTCCAAACACTAGCAAATCATTAAATTTGTGTGCACTCGCATTTGCCTCGTACTTTGTATAAGGTATTTCTTTTTTGCGTGAGCCGCGTTCGTGTCTTGGACGAATCTAGACAATTCTAGAGCCGTTACAGAAATGGTTTAATTATAGAATTATTATATTTAATTATTAATAAAAAAATATTTTTTATTACAATTAAATATAATTAATTTGTTGTTACAACTCATGGTTTAATAATACAATTATTATATTTAATTATTAATAAAAAATTTGTTTTTTATTATTATTACAATTAAATACAATTAATTTGTTGTTACATCTCCTATAAAAGGGATGGAGATGCAAACACCAAAATACACTTGATACACTTGAAAATATACTTGAATATTTTGAAACACTTTGCACTTTAAACGGCGAGACGTTGCTGCTTCCAAGAACGAAGATCACTTAGAATTCACGTGATTTTTCAGGCAAGTTGGTTACCTCCGGCAGTACACACTGCTTTGGCTGTTGTACCATGGGAAACAGACTTCGAATCTGTTTTAAGGGAATCGTGTCAAACACGAGACTCGACCTTTATTTTTCCGTATTGTAATTTACTTTTCCGTATTATTATTTCGTTTACTTGTAATTTTAATTTCTGTATTCTGATTATTTCCGTGTATTGTAATTTCATTTCTGAATTGTAATTCGTAATACATTTCTTATATTTTATAATTGGTATCGGGCACACTATTCCTACATTGTGTTTCTCTCATTGGATGCAAGCTCTTAGGTAAAGTATCTTATGCAAATAAAGGGCAGAAAAGCAAGAGTAAAAACTTACTATTGGTAGGGTTTCCCCTTGGTTGAGGTCTCGAGTTCGAGCCTTGCCAAGGGCGGAACTCCTTAGGTGTAGGTGTGTGATTTGATCATCACCCTCAAGGTGTCTAACAAAAAAAAAGTGCTAATCACTAGCCCTAACATTAGCTAGTTTAAAAATAATAATAATAAATTAATGTTGGTGAGCTCTATGTTTGTTGACCATGGTACAATCCTTCCATGCTAGTGTGTCATTTTTGTCTTATGAGTAAGGACTTGTATTAGATACTTCTTTCTTGTTTAAAACAAAAGTCCACACATAATTGTCCTTCTATACTTCAGCTGGAAACAGAGTAACGTGGCGTTTGATTTAGTTTCTGGAATTCAATACGAATGAACTGGAATTTATATTTTAGTCATAGGAAAATGACCAAAAATAGTAACAAGTTTTGACATTTTTATCATTAATGGTAACATTATTTATTTTTTATCATTAATAGTAACAACTTTTTATTTTTCTATCAATAATAGTAATTGGTGACCTGTAAACCTGTTTAGCAGGTCACCAACTTTTCAGTTATCAAAAATAGTAATATCTTTACAGATTTTTATCAATAATAGTAACATATCAAATTAAAAACATACTTTTGTTATTTTATTAAGTTTTCTAATATTCCGTAAACACCAAAATAAATCAAATTTTTATTCCGAATATTTACGGATAGATAATATTCGATTATTTATTCACAATTATATATATATATATATATATATTTTGAACGGCTGGTGTGGTGGTTATCGCCTAGGCCCAAGTGCCGACAGATCTCGGTTCGATCCCCACCACAATCTCCTAGTTATATTAAAATCTCCAAAGTTAGATTAGTTCACCTGAAGGGAAAAACCCCAAAATCTGCCTCAAGTGAGGATCGAACCCGGGTAACATCCCCAAAATCATCCATTTTTTAGTTTTTTTCAATCTAAATGAGTTATAGTTTTTTTTATTTAAAAAACAATAAATCAAAATGAGTCTCAATATTTTTCATTGATAAAAATATAAAACATAATGAGTCAAGTTTTTCTACTCATTGAAAAAATAACAAAAGAATTGATCGCAATACTTTTTCATTCGTACTACTTTTCATTTGAAATTGAAAAATTACAAATTGATCAGCTTTTTAGTAAATTCCAATCGAAATTGATTACAAACCATACAACTTTTAGCTTTCCCGAATGAAAAACTACGACCCAATCATGTTTTAGATTTTTTTTACAAAAAACTATAAATCATTTTGATTTTTCATACAAAATAATTGCAACTCATTTATTTTTGTGTTTTTAACAACGAAAAAAACTATGAATTATTTCAGTTTATAGTTTTGCTGAATGAAAAATATTGCAATCCATAAAAACGATACATAACCAATTGTACGAAACTATAAACTGGAATAATTCACAGTTTTTTTCGTTGTTAAAAACACAAAAATAAATGAGTTGCAATTATTTTGTACGAAAAATCAAAATGATTTGTAGTTTTTTGTAAAAAAAATCAAAAACATGATTGGGTCGTATTTTTCATTCGGGAAAGCTAAAAGTTGTATGGTTTGAAATCAATTTCGTTTGGAATTTACTAAAAAAACTGATCAATTTGTAATTTTTTTATTCCAAATAAAAACTATTACGAATGAAAAAAGTATTGCGACCCATTTATTTTTAGTTTTTCAATGAATGGAAAAACCATTACTTGTGGTTTATAGTTTTATGAATGAAAAATATTAAGACTCATTCTGATTTTTTGTTTTTTAAATAAAAAACTATGACCCATTTAGATTGGACAAAACTAAAAAAATGAAACGATTTGTATTATTTTATTCAGAAAAACTAAGAAAATGATGGTTCATAGTTTTTGTTGGAAAAAGTGAAAATTGCAATAATTCACAGTATTTTTTCATTCATATTATATATAATTGTGAATAAATAATCGAATATTATTTGTCTGTAAATATTCAGAATAAAAATTTGGTTTATTTTGATGTTTATGGAATATTAGAAAACTTAATAAAATAAAAAAATTATGTTTTTAGTTTGATATGTTACTATTATTGATAAAAATCTGAAAAGATGTTACTATTTTTGATAACTGAAAAGTTGGTGACCTGCTAAACAGGTTTACAGGTCACCAATTACTATCTATATATATTAATAAAAGAAAACTCCTCATGCCACGTGTCACTCCTTGATCTCTCTAAATTTTCTATTTCCCGCCTTTTTTCCATAATTAGATTTCTAAGCTACTAATTCATCATTAAAAAATATATGAAATCTATTCAAATACTTTCATATTTAATCCATACGATTAAAAAAGGAAATATTCTAAATATTCTAATACTAATCGAAATTTATTTTTTAAATTTAAGTAAATATAATTTAAGTACTACCTAATTTAACTAATATAAATAAAAATAATCTTTTTAACTGATTTAAATAACTTTCAGATTTAACTCCTAATGTTAGCGAACTATGCATTATTTTATTTATTTAAAAGGTAAAAATAATGCAATATTGGTATAGAAATGTTTTTATAATATTTTAATTATAAAAAAAACTTAAAATTGTATTCTATGTAAAAAATAAATTTTAAAATTTTTATTTATATATAAAAATCTAAAAATAAAAAGTTTTAAAAAGATAAGACACGATAAATACTATTCATACATATTTAAAAATAAGAAAATTTATGATTATTAATAACAAAAGATAATACTATTTTCGTAATTTTTTAGGAAAAAATAAACATTTTTATATGTAATTGACGTTTTCTGTAAATTTTTAGTCTACATTTATTTATAAAAGATCCACGTAATACGTGGGTTAATAACTAGTTATTGATAGAAAAATAAAAAGTTGTTACTATTAATGATAAAAAATAAATAATGTTACTATTAATGATAAAAATGTCAAAAGTTGTTACTATTTTTGGTCATTTGCCCTTTAGTCATAATATGTTTGTTAGTGAAGGATAAATGATCGTTTTTAGTAAATCTGTTAAGAATGTAGATTGGAATCTAATTCAGTTAATGGAATATCAAATTCCTATAAACAAAGAAACTCATGACAGATAACTAAATTTAATTAACTTTTCATCTTTGTTATTAAAAGTTCAAATAAACTAAATTTAAATTTAAATTCCTTCGAATTTAATTTTATGAACCAAACGCCATCTAAGAAAGCTCGAGGAAGCATGCTAGGACATTACACTAATTGCTTTTTTCCTGGTGATTAATTAATTAATTATTGTATTTTTTTATAAAACTACAAAAAGACAATATGAAGTGTTAAACTATTAAAGAAATCATTTTCTTTTACATTTTGTTCCATACAACATATATCAAAGTGTCTTTGGTCTAAAGATATCAAAGTGTCTTGATCAAAAAATTATGGGTTTCTTATTTAAAACATAAATGGTATATGTTAAAGAAACACTTCTGAAAAGGTATCAAGGTATCAATACCCTTGTTAATTGAAAAACACAGTGAAAGCAATTTAAAAAGATTAATGCAAAACCCCATCACAAGTTGATAGTGAAAAAAGTATTAGAAAAAGTATAATTGTGGTCTTGTGGATAAGTCATGTTCCACGATTCCACGAGCCACGCATGCTAAGTCTTCAACAAAGAAATTATATATATAACAATTACGGACAAGCGTTTAATTTATGCTATCATATGGAGGCTGCCAGACAGCTCAAACAGACATGTAAACAACTGTCTTATTTTATTAATTTATATATATTATATAACATTTTTGTTTTCCTGTGATAACTTTTGATATATTGTATTCTATTAAAAATTAAATATATAATTACGATCGCATAATTTTTTGTCTACATTCTGATATAAAATTTATCGTCGTCGGATCCATTAGCATGCTGCCAGGCAGGTAAGTAGCTGCCTTATTTTATTACTTTATATATATTATATAAAATTTTTGTTTTCCCGTGAAAACTTTTGATATATTGTATTTTATTAAATTTTGAATATATTATTACGATCGCATTATTTTTGTCTACATTTTGATATAAAATTTATCGTCATCGGACCCATTTTTCGTTAGGCAGACAGACATGCAGCTGTCAAAATATATGATTTTATATATAATATATAATTGTTTTGTTGTTCTATTAAAACATTTGTTATATTTTATAAGGAATTCAAATATATCGTTATGATCACTTTCTTTTAAACTACATTTTAACATAAAATTGTATTTTGTCTCAAGCTATTTTAAAATGAATTTTTTTATTATTAAATTGATTAATCGATCGCACTCTTTCGTTCACCGAATGGTAAAGCTAGCTGGCTGGCAGGTACACTACTAATTTTTTTTTATTACTTTATATATGATATATATAACATTTTTGTTTTCCTTTGATAACCTTTGATATATTATATTTTATTAAAATTTGAATATATTATTATGATCGCATTATTTTAATCTACATTCTGCTATAAAAATTGTTATCATTAGGTTTATTTTTATTAGGCAGGTAGGTATACAATTAACTAATTATTTTATTTCATAGATAATATATAATTGTTTTATTTCTGTGTTATAACGTTTGATATATTATATTATACGAAATGACGAATATATCATTTTGATCACCTTCTTTTTTTCTACATTCCAACATAAAATTGTTTTCCGTCTCAACTATTTTTAGAATGAATTTTTTTATTTAGTTGGTTGATCAATCACATTCTTTCCATTTATAAACTTAGATTGAAAGCATAAAATGATCCTGTTAGGCACAAAAAGGCCTCAGTCAAACCTGCTCTGTATCTGAGGGGGAGATTATTAATCAAACCTGTTGATGCCTTTGAAGGTTGAATTTAAGGCCTGTTATATGCCTTATTGAAACCTGAAAAAGATTTGCAATATCAGCCTAAAGCTGTTCTATGTGTTGCATGTGTTGCAACAAAGGCAGTTTGCCCAAGCTGTTCTGTATGCTGAACAGGCTGGACATAAACTGTCTACGCTGCTCTACACTGATGAACAGCTTGGGCAGTTTACAAGTATTCTGTTCTTTGTGAACAGATGCTGTTCTTTGTGAACAGGCTAAACACTTTATGGAATGTGTTTCCAAGTCCTCATGTATTGTATTTGACTACAAGATCAGTTTACAAAGTCGAAGACAAAGTGGAAATCAAAACTGCTCAGCCTGTCCAAGCTGTTCTGTTACATGAAGACAAAAGGTTATTTGAAAAAGGGTGACAGACCTTTTTCTTATATCAAAATAGGCCTTTACAAGGAAGAAAAACACAAAGTTGACATTCCTTATTTGGTTAAAGGCAATGCAACAGTAGACAAAGTGAAAAGACAAAAGTTCTGCACATGTGAAGACAAGTCTGCTTTTCAGAAAGTGCAGAAAACGTTATGTTGTCTTTTCAACAAGACTTCTCCTTTTTCATTCCGTCCAATGAAGAAGCTTCTCTTAGATCCTCTGAGTGAGTATAAAAGGAAGCTTCTAAGGTCAGAAAGATTAAGCCAAAAAGCTAAGTGCTGAAGCCAAGAGTGAACGTGCAAGTGTGTTTTCATGCATACAAGCCTGCTTGTGTAATACAGTTTCTTTGTGTCTAAGCTGTTCTACAAAAGCTGTCCCTCAGAGTCTTGTAAACACAGTGAGTGCTTCTTAGTGAGTGTATTCATTGTAAACTAGTTTGAGTCTGTCTTAGACTAGTGAACATACTGTTGTATCTGTCATCTCAGCTTGAACCTTTCCGCATTCAAGCTTGTTTGTAATTAACAACTTGTTGATAATACATACAAACATTGAGAAAATAGTGTGTAGTTTTTAAATAGCTGTATTCACCCCCCCTCTACAGCTTAAAGCTATATACTTTGGGAACCTCTCGGGTCCTAGAACTGGTATCAGAGCAGTTTAGAGTGTGTGTCATTCTAGATCTCTCATTCTCCCAAGTTTCCATGGACAACAGTGCTGCAGGTCCCTCATACTATGACAATGGCTCTATGGGCAAACCTCCAAAATTCAATCATCAAAACTTCTCTGGCTGGAAGTGCAGAATGATGCTCTATCTAGAGAATCTGGATGTACAACTACCAGAGATAGTGATGGAGGGCCCCTATGTGCCAACCTCTGTTACTACCATAACTCCAGCGGTTGAAGGAGCTGCTCCTGAAATCAGGACCTTTGAGAAAGCTAAAGCTCAATGGTCTGATGAAGACAAGAGATTGGTAGCTCTGGATGCAAAGGCCAGGAATAACCTGGTTATTTCTCTCCCTGATGATGTGTTCAAGCAGGTTGAGAAAATGAAGACAGCAAAGGAGATGTGGGATACTTTGTGTACCGTCTATGATGTTCCCACAATCACACTGGATAACAGGATTAACAATCTTGTTAGACAGTATGAACTCTTCTTTGCAAAACCAAAGGAGACTCTCACAGAAACCTACACCAGGTTTACTGCTCTTGTGAATCATCTCAAAGCTGTTGGGATCACCAAGGATAGCCTTACCCTGGTGAACAAGTTTTTGGACATCCTACCTGAAGAATGGAACTACTTTTCAACAATCTTAAGAAATTCAGGTACCATCAGAAGTATGGATCTTGTCAACTTGTATGGATCTTTACTAAATGATGAACAATCAAGGCAACAGAAGAGAAATGCCTTGGAGATGTCTAAAAGAGGTGCAGCCTTTGTGGCTAATGTGAGACAGCCTGTGAATCAGGTGAGTGATGTGTTCACTCAACCTGATCAACAGGATGATGATAAGGAGGAGATGTCAGATGAGGAAGATAATGCAGATCTTGCTGAACAGGATGATGAGCAAATGATAGTTATGCTTGTCAAAAGGTTCAACAAGAAAAGGTTTAGAAGAAACATGTTGCAAGGAAGTTCAGGTGCTGGAAAAAAGAAGGCATTTGATAAATCCAAGGCTGAGTGCTTCAAATGTGGCAAAGCTGGCCATATAGCTGCTGACTGTGTGTCAAAAGCTGTTGGTCAGTCATCCAAACGATACAAGACAAACAAGGATGATGGTTATAGGGTTAAGTACCTTATGGCCATGGCTAAGCTGAGGAAGTTGGAAAACCCAGTGGGTTCCAACCGCCAAAAGGGACTCGTGGCAGAGACTTGTGACTGGGAGGAATCTGATTCATCATCTGATGAAGAAGACAATCAATGTCTGATGGCCAACACTGATGTCCCATCAACAAGAAGTTTCAAACAGGATCTGGCTGAAGCTGAAGCTTTCAGCAGCTTGGAGAACTGGAATCCTACAATGATGTATAAGGTATAAAATTTATGGCTTACAGTTCTGAAGAAAAGATTAAAATGTTTGAATATATGCTAGTTGATTTGAAAGCTGCTGTTGAGAAGCATGATGCTTTATTATCTGAAATCTCTAAGCTTAAAACTGATCTTAAAACAAATTCCAGTAAACTGGACAGTTTCCATAAGTTGGAAACTGAGCTTGATGAATTAAAACACATCAACTCTATTTTACTGGAAGAAAAGAGAGAAACAGATATAAAGCATGCTAAGCTTCAAAAGATAGTTGACTCTTGGTGCCAATCTGCACAAAAAGTCAGCCATTGTATAAGTCAACAGATCCTGCACAAATTCAAGCCTATCTTGGAGGGGATCTTGACACATCAGCTTCCATTGTTGAGATTAATAATCTGAAAGAAGATTTATCCACTCTTGGTGAGCTTCCAAACACTTTTATTCAAAAAGTGAATGGTAAACTAATCTCAAAAAACAGGTTTGTCAGGCCTCAAAATACTGACAGCTCGTGTGAACCTAGCTCAAAAGCTGGTGTTGGAGTATGTTCTCCATCAAACCAGCTTGCTAAGTGCTCTGCTGATTCACACAAGCAAAAGAAAGGAAAACATGTCCAAACTGCAGATTTGGATACTAAACCTGTTGACAAAACAGGTTCTGGGTCCAAAGCTGATGGTAAAAGGCATGATAATCCTTTTGATGCTAAACATTTTGAAAATAAGTTTTCAAAAGTTAAGCAGCCTGTTTTCAACAAGGGTAAGTCTCATGTTGAAAGCAAACCTGCTGTGATTTCTAATAAGTTTTCTAATCATAGGGGTAAACTGGTTTTAAATGAGAATAAGTTTTTCAAAACCAGAAATAATGATTATGCTGATAGGCAGCAGAAATCACATCTCAGTAGGGGCAAAGGCAAAGCCATTGCTCAGCCTGAGAAACTTGGGAATAAGTTTCCCAAACCTGTGGAAGTTCAAAAGCCAATTAAGCTTCCTGTTTTTGACATCTGTCCTCCTAAAAAGAGGAAAGAAGAGATAGACAAAGCTGTGGCTATTGAACCCTCCACTCAAGCTGTTGATTCATCAAATAGTAATAAGTTTGCTAAACCTGCTAACAGATCAAGAAAAATAACTCAGAATGTGTTTCTGAAAGTTCATCTTCCAAAAATCCTAAAAAGAGAAAATGTTATAAATGTGGGAAGAAGACACATCTGGCCAAGGACTGTCCTGAATCTGAGGACATGAGGCCTGTTAACTCTGATAGTTCTCTCATAGCTGTTACAAGCAGTGTGGGAAACATCTCAGTCAATGAAAGTGGTATCCAAGCTGATACCATTCAAATAGGGAATATTAGTGTGGATATTATAAGTCCATCAACAAATGTTGATGAAGTAGGAGAACTCATCTCTGTGATGAGTTCCCCTAAAAATGACTAATATTTCTCTTATCACTCTGCAGGAAAAACAACCTTCCCAGGTTTGGTACTTGGACAGTGGCTGCTCAGGGCACATGATAGGTTGTAAAGAATTGCTGAGTGATCTCAGGCCTGAAAAAGGGCCAAAAGTCACATGTGGTGACAATGTACAGGGATCTACTGAAGGATATGGAACCCTTAAAGCTGGTGCTGCAGTGTTCAAAAGAGTAGCCTATGTGGTTGGGCTAAAACATAACCTGGTTAGCATAAGCCAACTGTGTGATGCTGGCTACAAGGTTAATTTTGATGAGCACCTGGGTTACATATTGGATCCCCAATGCAAAGTTGTGCTATGTGCTCAACGAAAGAAAGGTGTATATGTTGTGGACATGCAATTTGCTGATCCCACAACTGAAACCTGTTTTCTCACAAGAACAAACGCTGATCTAAATTGGCTATGGCACGAAAGGCTGTCACATCTGAACTTCAAGAACATCAACAAACTCTGTAAGAAAGAGTTAGTGACAGGTTTGCCTTCTATGACCTTTGTTAAGGATAGATTATGCACAGCTTGTGAAAAAGGCAAGCAGAGAAAAACATCTTTAAAATCCAAACATAATTTCTCTGTTGATACTCCACTCTTCTTAATCCACATGGACTTGTTTGGACCTTTAAATGTCCCAAGTCTAGGAGGAAGAAGATACACTCTAGTAATGTTTGATGAGTTCTCCAGGTACACATGGGTGATCTTTCTGAAGAGCAAAGGAGAGGCTGCTAGAGAAATTATTGGATTTGTGAAAAAGATGGAAATGCTGAACTCTGCCCAAGTGAAGCAGCTTAGAAGTGATCATGGTACTGAATTCAGAAACAGTATTCTTGAAGACTTCTGTGAAGAGAAAGGAATCACTCAAAACTTTTCAGCTGTAAGAACTCCACAACAAAATGGAGTTGCTGAAAGGAGAAACCGAACTCTCATTGAAGCTGCTAGAACCATGCTGTGTGCATCAGGTTTACCTTCATCATTCTGGGCTGAAGCTGTCAACACTGCCTGCTTCACCCAAAACAGATCCTTAGTGGTGAAAAGGTTCAACAAGACTCCCTATGAGCTGCTCAAAGGGAGAAAGCCAAATGTCAGTTACTTCCATGTGTTTGGTTGTCCCTGTTTCATTCTGAATCAAAGGGACCAACTGGCTTATTTTATTACTTTATATATATTATATAAAATTTTTGTTTTCCCGTGAAAACTTTTGATATATTGTATTTTATTAAATTTTGAATATATTATTACGATCGCATTATTTTTGTCTACATTTTGATATAAAATTTATCGTCATCGGACCCATTTTTCGTTAGGCAGACAGACATGCAGCTGTCAAAATATATGATTTTATATATAATATATAATTGTTTTGTTGTTCTATTAAAACATTTGTTATATTTTATAAGGAATTCAAATATATCGTTATGATCACTTTCTTTTAAACTACATTTTAACATAAAATTGTATTTTGTCTCAAGCTATTTTAAAATGAATTTTTTTATTATTAAATTGATTAATCGATCGCACTCTTTCGTTCACCGAATGGTAAAGCTAGCTGGCTGGCAGGTACACTACTAATTTTTTTTATTACTTTATATATGATATATATAACATTTTTGTTTTCCTTTGATAACCTTTGATATATTATATTTTATTAAAATTTGAATATATTATTATGATCGCATTATTTTAATCTACATTCTGCTATAAAAATTGTTATCATTAGGTTTATTTTTATTAGGCAGGTAGGTATACAATTAACTAATTATTTTATTTCATAGATAATATATAATTGTTTTATTTCTGTGTTATAACGTTTGATATATTATATTATACGAAATGACGAATATATCATTTTGATCACCTTCTTTTTTTCTACATTCCAACATAAAATTGTTTTCCGTCTCAACTATTTTTAGAATGAATTTTTTTATTTAGTTGGTTGATCAATCACATTCTTTCCATTTATAAACTTAGATTGAAAGCATAAAATGATCCTGTTAGGCACAAAAAGGCCTCAGTCAAACCTGCTCTGTATCTGAGGGGGAGATTATTAATCAAACCTGTTGATGCCTTTGAAGGTTGAATTTAAGGCCTGTTATATGCCTTATTGAAACCTGAAAAAGATTTGCAATATCAGCCTAAAGCTGTTCTATGTGTTGCATGTGTTGCAACAAAGGCAGTTTGCCCAAGCTGTTCTGTATGCTGAACAGGCTGGACATAAACTGTCTACGCTGCTCTACACTGATGAACAGCTTGGGCAGTTTACAAGTATTCTGTTCTTTGTGAACAGATGCTGTTCTTTGTGAACAGGCTAAACACTTTATGGAATGTGTTTCCAAGTCCTCATGTATTGTATTTGACTACAAGATCAGTTTACAAAGTCGAAGACAAAGTGGAAATCAAAACTGCTCAGCCTGTCCAAGCTGTTCTGTTACATGAAGACAAAAGGTTATTTGAAAAAGGGTGACAGACCTTTTTCTTATATCAAAATAGGCCTTTACAAGGAAGAAAAACACAAAGTTGACATTCCTTATTTGGTTAAAGGCAATGCAACAGTAGACAAAGTGAAAAGACAAAAGTTCTGCACATGTGAAGACAAGTCTGCTTTTCAGAAAGTGCAGAAAAGGTTATGTTGTCTTTTCAACAAGACTTCTCCTTTTTCATTCCGTCCAATGAAGAAGCTTCTCTTAGATCCTCTGAGTGAGTATAAAAGGAAGCTTCTAAGGTCAGAAAGATTAAGCCAAAAAGCTAAGTGCTGAAGCCAAGAGTGAACGTGCAAGTGTGTTTTTCATGCATACAAGCCTGCTTGTGTAATACAGTTTCTTTGTGTCTAAGCTGTTCTACAAAAGCTGTCCCTCAGAGTCTTGTAAACACAGTGAGTGCTTCTTAGTGAGTGTATTCATTGTAACTAGTTTGAGTCTGTCTTAGACTAGTGAACATACTGTTGTATCTGTCATCTCAGCTTGAACCTTTCCGCATTCAAGCTTGTTTGTAATTAACAACTTGTTGATAATACATACAAACATTGAGAAAATAGTGTGTAGTTTTTAAATAGCTGTATTTACCCCCCCTCTACAGCTTAAAGCTATATACTTTGGGAACCTCTCGGGACCTACAACTGGTATCAGAGCAGTTTAGAGTGTGTGTCATTCTAGATCTCTCATTCTCCCAAGTTTTCATGGACAACAGTGCTGCAGGTTCCTCATACTATGACAATGGCTCTATGGGCAAACCTCCAAAATTCAATCATCAAAACTTCTCTGGCTGGAAGTGCAGAATGATGCTCTATCTAGAGAATCTGGATGTACAACTACCAGAGATAGTGATGGAGGGCCCCTATGTGCCAACCTCTGTTACTACCATAACTCCAGCGGTTGAAGGAGCTGCTCCTGAAATCAGGACCTTTGAGAAAGCTAAAGCTCAATGGTCTGATGAAGATAATAGATTGGTAGCTCTGGATGCAAAGGCCAGGAATAACCTGGTTATTTCTCTCCCTGATGATGTGTTCAAGCAGGTTGAGAAAATGAAGACAGCAAAGGAGATGTGGGACACTTTGTGTACCGTCTATGATGGACCCACAATCACACTGGATAACAGGATTAACAATCTTGTTAGACAGTATGAACTCTTCTTTGCAAAACCAAAGGAGACTCTCACAGAAACCTACACCAGGTTTACTGCTCTTGTGAATGATCTCAAAGCTGTTGGGATCACTAAGGACAGCCTTACCCTGGTGAACAAGTTTTTGGACATCCTACTTGAAGAATGGAACTACTTTTCAACAATCTTAAGAAATTCAGGTACCATCAGAAGTATGGATCTTGTCAACTTGTATGGATCTTTACTAAATGATGAACAATCAAGGCAACAGAAGAGAAATGCCTTGGAGATGTCTAAAAGAGGTGCAGCCTTTGTGGCTAATGTGAGACAACCTGTGAATCAGGTGAGTGATGTGTTCACTCAACCTGATCAACAGGATGATGATAAGGAGGAGATGTCAGATGAGGAAGATAATGCAGATCTTGCTGAACAGGATGATGAGCAAATGATAGTTATGCTTGTCAAAAGGTTCAACAAGAAAAGGTTTAGAAGAAACATGTTGCAAGGAAGTTCAGGTGCTGGAAAAAAGAAGGCATTTGATAAATCCAAGGCTGAGTGCTTCAAATGTGGCAAAGCTGGCCATATAGCTGCTGACTGTGTGTCAAAAGCTGTTGGTCAGTCATCCAAACGATACAAGACAAACAAGGATGATGGTTATAGGGTTAAGTACCTTATGGCCATGGCTAAGCTGAGGAAGTTGGAAAACCCAGTGGGTTCCAACCGCCAAAAGGGACTCGTGGCAGAGACTTGTGACTGGGAGGAATCTGATTCATCATCTGATGAAGAAGACAATCAATGTCTGATGGCCAACACTGATGTCCCATCAACAAGAAGTTTCAAACAGGATCTGGCTGAAGCTGAAGCTTTCAGCAGCTTGGAGAACTGGAATCCTACAATGATGTATAAGGTATAAAATTTATGGCTTACAGTTCTGAAGAAAAGATTAAAATGTTTGAATATATGCTAGTTGATTTGAAAGCTGCTGTTGAGAAGCATGATGCTTTATTATCTGAAATCTCTAAGCTTAAAACTGATCTTAAAACAAATTCCAGTAAACTGGACAGTTTCCATAAGTTGAAAACTGAACTTGATGAATTAAAACACATCAACTCTATTTTACTGGAAGAAAAGAGAGAAACAGATATAAAGCATGCTAAGCTTCAAAAGATAGTTGACTCTTGGTGCCAATCTGCACAAAAAGTCAGCCATTGTATAAGTCAACAGATCCGTGAACAAATTCAAGCCTATCTTGGAGGGGATCTTGACACAGCAGCTTCCATTGTTGAGATTAATAATCTGAAAGAAGATTTATCCACTCTTGGTGAGCTTCCAAACACTTTTATTCAAAAAGTGAATGGTAAACTAATCTCAAAAAACAGGTTTTTCAGGCCTCAAAATACTGACAGCTCGTGTGAACCTAGCTCAAAAGCTGGTGTTGGAGTATGTTCTCCATCAAACCAGCTTGCTAAGTGCTCTGCTGATTCACACAAGCAAAAGAAAGGAAAACATGTCCAAACTGCAGATTTGGATACTAAACCTGTTGACAAAACAGGTTCTGGGTCCAAAGCTGATGGTAAAAGGCATGATAATCCTTTTGATGCTAAACATTTTGAAAATAAGTTTTCAAAAGTTAAGCAGCCTGTTTTCAACAAGGGTAAGTCTCATGTTGAAAGCAAACCTGCTGTGATTTCTAATAAGTTTTCTAATCATAGGGGTAAACTGGTTTTAAATGAGAATAAGTTTTTCAAAACCAGAAATAATGATTATGCTGATAGGCAGCAGAAATCACATCTCAGTAGGGGCAAAGGCAAAGCCATTGCTCAGCCTGAGAAACTTGGGAATAAGTTTCCCAAACCTGTGGAAGTTCAAAAGCCAATTAAGCTTCCTGTTTTTGACATCTGTCCTCCTAAAAAGAGGAAAGAAGAGATAGACAAAGCTGTGGCTATTGAACCCTCCACTCAAGCTGTTGATTCATCAAATAGTAATAAGTTTGCTAAACCTGCTAACAGATCAAGAAAAATAACTCAGAATGTGTTTCTGAAAGTTCATCTTCCAAAAATCCTAAAAAGAGAAAATGTTATAAATGTGGGAAGAAGACACATCTGGCCAAGGACTGTCCTGAATCTGAGGACATGAGGCCTGTTAACTCTGATAGTTCTCTCATAGCTGTTACAAGCAGTGTGGGAAACATCTCAGTCAATGAAAGTGGTATCCAAGCTGATACCATTCAAATAGGGAATATTAGTGTGGATATTATAAGTCCATCAACAAATGTTGATGAAGTAGGAGAACTCATCTCTGTGATGAGTTCCCCTAAAAATGACTAATATTTCTCTTATCACTCTGCAGGAAAAACAACCTTCCCAGGTTTGGTACTTGGACAGTGGCTGCTCAGGGCACATGATAGGTTGTAAAGAATTGCTGAGTGATCTCAGGCCTGAAAAAGGGCCAAAAGTCACATGTGGTGACAATGTACAGGGATCTACTGAAGGATATGGAACCCTTAAAGCTGGTGCTGCAGTGTTCAAAAGAGTAGCCTATGTGGTTGGGCTAAAACATAACCTGGTTAGCATAAGCCAACTGTGTGATGCTGGCTACAAGGTTAATTTTGATGAGCACCTGGGTTACATATTGGATCCCCAATGCAAAGTTGTGCTATGTGCTCAACGAAAGAAAGGTGTATATGTTGTGGACATGCAATTTGCTGATCCCACAACTGAAACCTGTTTTCTCACAAGAACAAACGCTGATCTAAATTGGCTATGGCACGAAAGGCTGTCACATCTGAACTTCAAGAACATCAACAAACTCTGTAAGAAAGAGTTAGTGACAGGTTTGCCTTCTATGACCTTTGTTAAGGATAGATTATGCACAGCTTGTGAAAAAGGCAAGCAGAGAAAAACATCTTTAAAATCCAAACATAATTTCTCTGTTGATACTCCACTCTTCTTAATCCACATGGACTTGTTTGGACCTTTAAATGTCCCAAGTCTAGGAGGAAGAAGATACACTCTAGTAATGTTTGATGAGTTCTCCAGGTACACATGGGTGATCTTTCTGAAGAGCAAATGAGAGGCTGCTAGAGAAATTATTGGATTTGTGAAAAAGATGGAAATGCTGAACTCTGCCCAAGTGAAGCAGCTTAGAAGTGATCATGGTACTGAATTCAGAAATAGTATTCTTGAAGACTTCTGTGAAGAGAAAGGAATCACTCAAAACTTTTCAGCTGTAAGAACTCCACAACAAAATGGAGTTGCTGAAAGGAGAAACCGAACTCTCATTGAAGCTGCTAGAACCATGCTGTGTGCATCAGGTTTACCTTCATCATTCTGGGCTGAAGCTGTCAACACTGCCTGCTTCACCCAAAACAGATCCTTAGTGGTGAAAAGGTTCAACAAGACTCCCTATGAGCTGCTCAAAGGGAGAAAGCCAAATGTCAGTTACTTCCATGTGTTTGGTTGTCCCTGTTTCATTCTGAATCAAAGGGACCAACTGGCTTATTTTATTACTTTATATATATTATATAAAATTTTTGTTTTCCCGTGAAAACTTTTGATATATTGTATTTTATTAAATTTTGAATATATTATTACGATCGCATTATTTTTGTCTACATTTTGATATAAAATTTATCGTCATCGGACCCATTTTTCGTTAGGCAGACAGACATGCAGCTGTCAAAATATATGATTTTATATATAATATATAATTGTTTTGTTGTTCTATTAAAACATTTGTTATATTTTATAAGGAATTCAAATATATCGTTATGATCACTTTCTTTTAAACTACATTTTAACATAAAATTGTATTTTGTCTCAAGCTATTTTAAAATGAATTTTTTTATTATTAAATTGATTAATCGATCGCACTCTTTCGTTCACCGAATGGTAAAGCTAGCTGGCTGGCAGGTACACTACTAATTTTTTTTATTACTTTATATATGATATATATAACATTTTTGTTTTCCTTTGATAACCTTTGATATATTATATTTTATTAAAATTTGAATATATTATTATGATCGCATTATTTTAATCTACATTCTGCTATAAAAATTGTTATCATTAGGTTTATTTTTATTAGGCAGGTAGGTATACAATTAACTAATTATTTTATTTCATAGATAATATATAATTGTTTTATTTCTGTGTTATAACGTTTGATATATTATATTATACGAAATGACGAATATATCATTTTGATCACCTTCTTTTTTTCTACATTCCAACATAAAATTGTTTTCCGTCTCAACTATTTTTAGAATGAATTTTTTTATTTAGTTGGTTGATCAATCACATTCTTTCCATTTATAAACTTAGATTGAAAGCATAAAATGATCCTGTTAGGCACAAAAAGGCCTCAGTCAAACCTGCTCTGTATCTGAGGGGGAGATTATTAATCAAACCTGTTGATGCCTTTGAAGGTTGAATTTAAGGCCTGTTATATGCCTTATTGAAACCTGAAAAAGATTTGCAATATCAGCCTAAAGCTGTTCTATGTGTTGCATGTGTTGCAACAAAGGCAGTTTGCCCAAGCTGTTCTGTATGCTGAACAGGCTGGACATAAACTGTCTACGCTGCTCTACACTGATGAACAGCTTGGGCAGTTTACAAGTATTCTGTTCTTTGTGAACAGATGCTGTTCTTTGTGAACAGGCTAAACACTTTATGGAATGTGTTTCCAAGTCCTCATGTATTGTATTTGACTACAAGATCAGTTTACAAAGTCGAAGACAAAGTGGAAATCAAAACTGCTCAGCCTGTCCAAGCTGTTCTGTTACATGAAGACAAAAGGTTATTTGAAAAAGGGTGACAGACCTTTTTCTTATATCAAAATAGGCCTTTACAAGGAAGAAAAACACAAAGTTGACATTCCTTATTTGGTTAAAGGCAATGCAACAGTAGACAAAGTGAAAAGACAAAAGTTCTGCACATGTGAAGACAAGTCTGCTTTTCAGAAAGTGCAGAAAAGGTTATGTTGTCTTTTCAACAAGACTTCTCCTTTTTCATTCCGTCCAATGAAGAAGCTTCTCTTAGATCCTCTGAGTGAGTATAAAAGGAAGCTTCTAAGGTCAGAAAGATTAAGCCAAAAAGCTAAGTGCTGAAGCCAAGAGTGAACGTGCAAGTGTGTTTTTCATGCATACAAGCCTGCTTGTGTAATACAGTTTCTTTGTGTCTAAGCTGTTCTACAAAAGCTGTCCCTCAGAGTCTTGTAAACACAGTGAGTGCTTCTTAGTGAGTGTATTCATTGTAACTAGTTTGAGTCTGTCTTAGACTAGTGAACATACTGTTGTATCTGTCATCTCAGCTTGAACCTTTCCGCATTCAAGCTTGTTTGTAATTAACAACTTGTTGATAATACATACAAACATTGAGAAAATAGTGTGTAGTTTTTAAATAGCTGTATTCACCCCCCCTCTACAGCTTAAAGCTATATACTTTGGGAACCTCTCGGGTCCTAGAACTGGTATCAGAGCAGTTTAGAGTGTGTGTCATTCTAGATCTCTCATTCTCCCAAGTTTCCATGGACAACAGTGCTGCAGGTCCCTCATACTATGACAATGGCTCTATGGGCAAACCTCCAAAATTCAATCATCAAAACTTCTCTGGCTGGAAGTGCAGAATGATGCTCTATCTAGAGAATCTGGATGTACAACTACCAGAGATAGTGATGGAGGGCCCCTATGTGCCAACCTCTGTTACTACCATAACTCCAGCGGTTGAAGGAGCTGCTCCTGAAATCAGGACCTTTGAGAAAGCTAAAGCTCAATGGTCTGATGAAGACAAGAGATTGGTAGCTCTGGATGCAAAGGCCAGGAATAACCTGGTTATTTCTCTCCCTGATGATGTGTTCAAGCAGGTTGAGAAAATGAAGACAGCAAAGGAGATGTGGGATACTTTGTGTACCGTCTATGATGTTCCCACAATCACACTGGATAACAGGATTAACAATCTTGTTAGACAGTATGAACTCTTCTTTGCAAAACCAAAGGAGACTCTCACAGAAACCTACACCAGGTTTACTGCTCTTGTGAATCATCTCAAAGCTGTTGGGATCACCAAGGATAGCCTTACCCTGGTGAACAAGTTTTTGGACATCCTACCTGAAGAATGGAACTACTTTTCAACAATCTTAAGAAATTCAGGTACCATCAGAAGTATGGATCTTGTCAACTTGTATGGATCTTTACTAAATGATGAACAATCAAGGCAACAGAAGAGAAATGCCTTGGAGATGTCTAAAAGAGGTGCAGCCTTTGTGGCTAATGTGAGACAGCCTGTGAATCAGGTGAGTGATGTGTTCACTCAACCTGATCAACAGGATGATGATAAGGAGGAGATGTCAGATGAGGAAGATAATGCAGATCTTGCTGAACAGGATGATGAGCAAATGATAGTTATGCTTGTCAAAAGGTTCAACAAGAAAAGGTTTAGAAGAAACATGTTGCAAGGAAGTTCAGGTGCTGGAAAAAAGAAGGCATTTGATAAATCCAAGGCTGAGTGCTTCAAATGTGGCAAAGCTGGCCATATAGCTGCTGACTGTGTGTCAAAAGCTGTTGGTCAGTCATCCAAACGATACAAGACAAACAAGGATGATGGTTATAGGGTTAAGTACCTTATGGCCATGGCTAAGCTGAGGAAGTTGGAAAACCCAGTGGGTTCCAACCGCCAAAAGGGACTCGTGGCAGAGACTTGTGACTGGGAGGAATCTGATTCATCATCTGATGAAGAAGACAATCAATGTCTGATGGCCAACACTGATGTCCCATCAACAAGAAGTTTCAAACAGGATCTGGCTGAAGCTGAAGCTTTCAGCAGCTTGGAGAACTGGAATCCTACAATGATGTATAAGGTATAAAATTTATGGCTTACAGTTCTGAAGAAAAGATTAAAATGTTTGAATATATGCTAGTTGATTTGAAAGCTGCTGTTGAGAAGCATGATGCTTTATTATCTGAAATCTCTAAGCTTAAAACTGATCTTAAAACAAATTCCAGTAAACTGGACAGTTTCCATAAGTTGAAAACTGAACTTGATGAATTAAAACACATCAACTCTATTTTACTGGAAGAAAAGAGAGAAACAGATATAAAGCATGCTAAGCTTCAAAAGATAGTTGACTCTTGGTGCCAATCTGCACAAAAAGTCAGCCATTGTATAAGTCAACAGATCCGTGAACAAATTCAAGCCTATCTTGGAGGGGATCTTGACACAGCAGCTTCCATTGTTGAGATTAATAATCTGAAAGAAGATTTATCCACTCTTGGTGAGCTTCCAAACACTTTTATTCAAAAAGTGAATGGTAAACTAATCTCAAAAAACAGGTTTTTCAGGCCTCAAAATACTGACAGCTCGTGTGAACCTAGCTCAAAAGCTGGTGTTGGAGTATGTTCTCCATCAAACCAGCTTGCTAAGTGCTCTGCTGATTCACACAAGCAAAAGAAAGGAAAACATGTCCAAACTGCAGATTTGGATACTAAACCTGTTGACAAAACAGGTTCTGGGTCCAAAGCTGATGGTAAAAGGCATGATAATCCTTTTGATGCTAAACATTTTGAAAATAAGTTTTCAAAAGTTAAGCAGCCTGTTTTCAACAAGGGTAAGTCTCATGTTGAAAGCAAACCTGCTGTGATTTCTAATAAGTTTTCTAATCATAGGGGTAAACTGGTTTTAAATGAGAATAAGTTTTTCAAAACCAGAAATAATGATTATGCTGATAGGCAGCAGAAATCACATCTCAGTAGGGGCAAAGGCAAAGCCATTGCTCAGCCTGAGAAACTTGGGAATAAGTTTCCCAAACCTGTGGAAGTTCAAAAGCCAATTAAGCTTCCTGTTTTTGACATCTGTCCTCCTAAAAAGAGGAAAGAAGAGATAGACAAAGCTGTGGCTATTGAACCCTCCACTCAAGCTGTTGATTCATCAAATAGTAATAAGTTTGCTAAACCTGCTAACAGATCAAGAAAAATAACTCAGAATGTGTTTCTGAAAGTTCATCTTCCAAAAATCCTAAAAAGAGAAAATGTTATAAATGTGGGAAGAAGACACATCTGGCCAAGGACTGTCCTGAATCTGAGGACATGAGGCCTGTTAACTCTGATAGTTCTCTCATAGCTGTTACAAGCAGTGTGGGAAACATCTCAGTCAATGAAAGTGGTATCCAAGCTGATACCATTCAAATAGGGAATATTAGTGTGGATATTATAAGTCCATCAACAAATGTTGATGAAGTAGGAGAACTCATCTCTGTGATGAGTTCCCCTAAAAATGACTAATATTTCTCTTATCACTCTGCAGGAAAAACAACCTTCCCAGGTTTGGTACTTGGACAGTGGCTGCTCAGGGCACATGATAGGTTGTAAAGAATTGCTGAGTGATCTCAGGCCTGAAAAAGGGCCAAAAGTCACATGTGGTGACAATGTACAGGGATCTACTGAAGGATATGGAACCCTTAAAGCTGGTGCTGCAGTGTTCAAAAGAGTAGCCTATGTGGTTGGGCTAAAACATAACCTGGTTAGCATAAGCCAACTGTGTGATGCTGGCTACAAGGTTAATTTTGATGAGCACCTGGGTTACATATTGGATCCCCAATGCAAAGTTGTGCTATGTGCTCAACGAAAGAAAGGTGTATATGTTGTGGACATGCAATTTGCTGATCCCACAACTGAAACCTGTTTTCTCACAAGAACAAACGCTGATCTAAATTGGCTATGGCACGAAAGGCTGTCACATCTGAACTTCAAGAACATCAACAAACTCTGTAAGAAAGAGTTAGTGACAGGTTTGCCTTCTATGACCTTTGTTAAGGATAGATTATGCACAGCTTGTGAAAAAGGCAAGCAGAGAAAAACATCTTTAAAATCCAAACATAATTTCTCTGTTGATACTCCACTCTTCTTAATCCACATGGACTTGTTTGGACCTTTAAATGTCCCAAGTCTAGGAGGAAGAAGATACACTCTAGTAATGTTTGATGAGTTCTCCAGGTACACATGGGTGATCTTTCTGAAGAGCAAAGGAGAGGCTGCTAGAGAAATTATTGGATTTGTCAAAAAGATGGAAATGCTGAACTCTGCCCAAGTAAAGCAGCTTAGAAGTGATCATGGTACTGAATTCAGAAACAGTATTCTTGAAGACTTCTGTGAAGAGAAAGGAATCACTCAAAACTTTTCAGCTGTAAGAACTCCACAACAAAATGGAGTTGCTGAAAGGAGAAACAGAACTCTTATTGAAGCTGCTAGAACCATGCTATGTGCATCAGGTTTACCTTCATCATTCTGGGCTGAAGCTGTCAACACTGCCTGCTTCACTCAAAACAGATCCTTAGTGGTAAAAAG
>JAANYP010000596.1:152500-158552 GCA_020465985.1 Centrapalus pauciflorus | reverse complement strand
CCAACAACCCAAGCTGATGAACCTCAGGGATCATACCATCCCTCTGGTGAGGCTGCTCCATCTATGCAAACTCCATCAGCAGGTTTCACCACTGCTGATGTTGAAATGCATATCCCATCTCCCAATGATGAGGTGCTTTTACACCAAGGCACTGCAGAGGGAACCACCACTGGTCTTAATGAAGATGTTGCAACACAAGCAGCATCTTAAAGGCCCCAAACATCAACCCCTCTTCCTGTTGATGCAGCTACAGCCGCTGCTGAAGGACCCTTTGACCCCTCCAAGCTGGGCCACATTACTTTTGCCCAGGCTATGGAGCTTCTTTCAAATGTTCCTCTTCCCTCTCTATCACATCCTCATACACCAGCCTCCTCATCATCTTCTCCATCTACTCAATCTAAACAGTCAACCCATACACCTCCATCTCCTAAAGACCTGCCTTTGAAGGATCAGCTTTCTCTGCTAACCAACAAAGTTGGTTCTTTAGAAACTGCCATGACCTCTCTACCCTCTACTATTTCAGACTCTGTGTCTGAACAGCTTAAGGGGTTCTTTGATTTGTTCAAAGACTCCTTCCCTGCTACTCCACAAACAGATAATTCTCCACAGCTGTTAGCACTCACTGCACAGCTGCAAAATGTGTCCAACTCCCTCTCCTCTATTCTTTCATTGCAACAAGACTTTGTGTCCTCAATGACAGCCATTTCTCAACAGCTGTCATCTCTCCTAACTTCTTGCAACACTACTCTTCCTACTACTTTGGCCAGCTTGAACAACCTCATTAACTCTCTTTCGAATTCTGTGTCATCAAACCTTGCTGATGTGCAAGATTCTCTCGAATTACATCTTGCACAGCTTCAAAGTTTGTTGTTCACTGAGTCTGATAGGGAAAATATTGTTAAGCTGACATCCCTTGCTGATACCCAATCCTCTTCTTTTCAGTCCTATCTTACCCAGCTTGCAGAGGTAAAGGACAACTTGGCATTCTTAGTGAATAGCCTTGTTGGCCCCAGGCCTGCTGCCAAAACTGCTGGCAAGACTGATGACTTTGTGTCTTCAGGCAGACCAGGTGTTGAAGGTCCTGGTACATCTCCTTCAAAGGGGGAGAAGTCGTCTGCCTCTAAGGGGGAGAAAACTTCTTCTCCTAAGGAGAAACCAGTGCCTGCAGCACAAACTGGTCAACAAGCAGGAGCTTTAACAGGTACACTGGAGGGTGCCTCCCATGCTGCTCAGCCTACTCAGGTTGAATCTCCAATCCCTGCTCAATCTAAGGGGGAGGAATCTATTCCTGAGGGCAGGCCAAGCAGCAAAAGGAGGCATCTTATCTTAGAAGAAGAAGAAGAGGAGGAGGAAAGTCCTGAAGCTGCTGTCACTACAGCAGCTAAGGGTAAAGAAATAGCAGCAACTGATCCTCAACAGCAGAAGGAAGCAGAAATCAAATTTCACAAAGCCAGGGCCAAAGAAATGGGACTTCCTATGCACAAATATTTTGAGTTTAGAGAAGAACAGCTTCAAGCCCTGGAAGTTCTTTGAAAAGAATAAGAATCTGCCAAAGCTGCCAAATCACTTGCACTTCAAGAAGCAAAGAAAGTTAAAATGTCTACTCTGGAAGTGCAAAAGAAAATGTTGGAAGCTGCTAAGGGATCAGCAGGGGAGAAGGAAGCAGAAAAAGAAAAAGGTACTATGGTCTCAGTGACCAAGCCTACAGTGCCTCATGCAAGAGCTCAGTTCCATTTTGACAACCTGGCAAAGAAAAAATTTCAAGATGTTGCTGAAAGAAGGCTTGCCAAGGAAGCAATTGTCAAAGCTGTCCCTATATCAAGAAAAGGCAGTCAGTGGAAGTTGAAAATAACAAGGATGGGTGCAGCAGGCCCAGAATTAGAAACATATGACTACACTGACGTAGCACAGATGGGGTACAGAGAATGGATTGAGCTGGCAGTTGCTCTGAGTGAGTCAAAGTCAGAAACGGCTAAGACAATCAGGGCATATGTCAAGAAACTAATGGAGAGAGTAAAGAACCTTGGCCTGATCTCCAAAGAAGTTAGTGAAGGTGTCTTTGTGACACATCCAAAAATTAAGGCCAGGAGGACAAGGAAGGACATTGAAATGGAACTACTCCTTGCACTGATTGAACAAGGCGATTATGCCATTGAAATGAAGGGAGTTGATCACAGCCTGCCTAGTGGAATAGAGTTTGAAGATGGCAAGATTATTGAAGAGCCTGAGCTGGAGGCATTCTTTGTGGATCCCTTAACTCAGAAGAAATGCTTTCAAAGAGCTTCAGATCTATACAAAGTGGATCTGAGACAACTTGTGGCCTTCAGACTTGCAGTTTCATTCAGGCAGTCTAGTAAGTGGAGAGCAGCCGTCTGGGATCAGCTCAGAGGCTTCTTTGAAAGAGGTGAACTTGATGATCCCAAGTTCATGATAATAAGAAGTGAAGTTCAAAAACTTGAGGAAACAAGGGAAGAGCTAGAAAAGATGTTTCAGGTTCCCCCTCCAGTGTGATGAAGTCCATCTGCCATCTGGGCAGATGAAGAATGGAAGCTGTCCATCAGTTGGACAGGCTTACCATTATCTGTTCCAACAAAAATAGTCCAATGTACATTAGTTGTACTTTAATTACATAAGTTGTAATTTTTCTTTTACATTAGTTGTAATATACATTAGTACATGAGTTGTACTTTTGTAAGAACATGTGTTGTTCTAATGTAATAAAAAATCAGTGTATATATAAACTGATCTTTTACTTTATGTTGATGTTGTAATTCTATTTCACCAAATTTACTGTAAAAATATATAGTGACTTTTGATAAGGCCAGCTTAGACTGGTTATTGCAAATAGGGGGAGATTGTTAGGCACAAAAAGGCCTCAGTCAAACCTGCTCTGCATCTGAGGGGGAGATAATTAATCAAACCTGTTGATGCCTTTGAAGGTTGAATTTAAGGCCTGTTATATGCCTTATTGAAACCTGAAAAAGATTTGCAATATCAGCCTAAAGCTGTTCTATGTGTTGCATGTGTTGCAACAAAGGCAGTTTGCCCAAGCTGTTCTGTCTGCTGAACAGGCTGGACATAAACTGTCTACGCTGCTCTACACTGATGAACAGCTTGGGCAGTTTACAAGTGTTCTGTTCTTTGTGAACAGATGTTGTTCTTTGTGAACAGGCTAAACACTTTATGGAATGTGTTTCCAAGTCCTCATGTATTGTATTTGACTACAAGATCAGTTTACAAAGTCGAAGACAAAGTGGAAATCAAAACTGCTCAGCCTGCCCAAGCTGTTCTGTTACATGAAGACAAAAGGTTATTTGAAAAAGGGTGACAGACCTTTTTCTTATATCAAAATAGGCCTTTACAAGGAAGAAAAACACAAAGTTGACATTCCTTATTTGGTTAAAGGCAATGCAACAGTAGACAAAGTGAAAAGACAAAAGTTCTGCACATGTGAAGACAAGTCTGCTTTTCAGAAAGTGCAGAAAACGTTATGTTGTCTTTTCAACAAGACTTCTCCTTTTTCATTCCGTCCAATGAAGAAGCTTCTCTTAGATCCTCTGAGTGAGTATAAAAGGAAGCTTCTAAGGTCAGAAAGATTAAGCCAAAAAGCTAAGTGCTGAAGCCAAGAGTGAACGTGCAAGTGTGGTTTTCATGCATACAAGCCTGCTTGTGTAATACAGTTTCTTTGTGTCTAAGCTGTTCTACAAAAGCTGTCCCTCAGAGTCTTGTAAACACAGTGAGTGCTTCTTAGTGAGTGTATTCATTGTAAACTAGTTTGAGTCTTTCTTAGACTAGTGAACATACTGTTGTATCTGTCATCTCAGCTTGAACCTTTCCGCATTCAAGCTTGTTTGTAATTAACAACTTGTTGATAATACATACAAACATTGAGAAAATAGTGTGTAGTTTTTAAATAGCTGTATTCACCCCCCCTCTACAGCTATAGCTATATACTTTGGGAACCTCTCGGGACCTACAGATCCTTAATTGAGATTCATGATCGATAGCTAATGTTATTTTATTATTTTAAAATAATATATTTATAAAAATGCAATTTATGATCCCGCTGCAACGCGCGGGTTACACATCCCTAGTTAAAAGCAATTCATAAAATTATATTTATAAATACGAATAAAAAAGTAATTAAATATGTCATATGTTATCAACACATTGAATATCGACATTATATTTGATCATATCATTTATCTTATTCAAATATAACTCAATCCAATCTTTTTTATTATAGTTTAACTAAGACTAACTAATCTAATGAATACCTAAGTAAAAATCAAATACATTATATTTTTTGTAATTATATTAATCTAGATTGTTTAACGCGTATGTTGCAGCGGGATCATAAGTTGTATTTTTTTAAATATATTAATTTAAATAATAATATAACATTAGCTACCGATCGTGATTTCACCCGATGATAACTCTCTGCTTTCAATCTAAGTTTATAAATGGAAAGAATGTGATTGATCAACCAACTAAATAATAAAAAATGTATCATTTTAAAAATAGTTGAGACGAAAAACAATTATACGTTGGAATGTAGAAAAAAAGAATGCGATCATAATGATATATTCGTCATTTTATATAATATAATATATCAAATGTTATAACACATAAACAAAACAATTATATATTTATATGAAATAAAAAAGCTGCAAACCTACTTATCTAATAAAAATAGTTTCGACGATTACAAATTTTATATCAGAATATAAATTAAAATAATGGGATCATAATAATATATTCAAATTTTAATGAAGTATAATATATCAAAGGTTATCACTATAAAAATAAAAAGGGTAAATTACAAATTTCGTCCCTATGGTTTATTAGAAATTATGGATTGGATCATTTGACTTTAAAAATTACATTGACAGTCCTTGTGGTTGAAGTTTTGTTACGGATTTGGTCTTTTGGCCATTTAAAATGACCATTTTACCCTTACTTGTTAAATAATTATTATTAATGTTGTTTTTATTGATAATTCTACTATTATTAAATAATAGACTAATCTAAAAACTTAAAAATACCAGCAAAATTAATTTAATATAAAAGACATATATTTGAATAATAAAATATTAATAAAGACAAATGAATAAATATTATTATTAATTAAAAACTAAAAAATAACCTTTTGAGTTCATATTTTTACTTTAAAAAAAAAGTAAACCTTTGATAAATCAAAAAAATAATTGTATACATTGTCAAAAAGTATTAAAAACTTTTTTGACGTTTTTATAAATTTTACGTAAACAACTTTTAACACTTTCAATAAACGTTTAAAAACATTTTATAGTATAAACATTTTGAAAAAAAAAGTTTAAAAACTTAAAACATTTTGACAAACGTTAATTGTTTTGAAAAGTTTAAAAAATTTTAAACATTTTTTAAAAAGTTATATTTTTGAATGTTTTTAGAAAAATTATACAGAACTATTAAAAAACTTCGAAAACTTCAAATTTTTTATTGTTCATCAAAATGTTTAATTTTATTGTTTTATTATTCATGAAAACGTTTTTTTAACAAAAAAAATCAAAAAGGAAACCTAAAGTTAAAAGACTATTTTGTTTTTAATTTTTAATCATCAAAATGATGAAATAACAATTTATATGTTTTTATAGATGTTTTTGTAACATCCCATTTTCGAGATAATCGCGTGTAATTATTTTAGTGGATATTTAAATAATTAATATCGTGTTGGGCCAATGAGATCCCGAGTAGTGGATTAAACGTGTCGGGTTTATGAGATACGTGTCTCCGGGTTATAATATTAGTGGATTAATTATATATTTGGGTTCGTGGAGTTAAATGGGTTAAAAGGGTATTAATTGTGAAAATGTGATATCGGGCCCGGGTTAATGGGTTCGGGACCGGTCTAAAATAGAGGCGTACATATAGGTTTATCCTTTCCTTCTCCCTTATCCATTTGATTGAGAGCCAAAAAGGTGTGTGTGTGTGTTTTGGTGTGGAGCTTCAGCAGAGAAGGAAGCCAAAATCTGAAGTTTGGGTGTTGCATCTTGTCTTCATCTCCTCTTTG